>BMAO01030088.1:0-35852 GCA_019973975.1 Trichonephila clavata
AAAATATCTTGAATATTTTATGGAAATAGGGCAGTCATTAATGAGAGTAACATAATATGAAGGCATTTCATTAAATGATCGTTTTACTGATGAGGAAATAAGAAACTTGATTGAGTCAGACAATTGTTGTCATTACCTAACAGATGAAGCAAAGGGTTGGACACGAAAAAAGAAAAAAATTAGCCTCATAAAAACTTATGGTTCGTTAATTGTTAGAGGAATAAATAAATCTTAATGTAAATTCTAAAAATAATTGAATATTTAAATGGAATTACCAGTTTCTAATAAATGCATTATTAATTTATTATTTCCGAAAGGATGAAGTAATGCTTTGACGCGGGAGAAAAATAAAACTAAAAAACTAATAAAGACATAATTATCGTTTTTTAGTGCAGTAAATAATTCTTAGTATAAATTCTAAAAATAACTGTATATTTTTTTAATCTCTTATACGTGTATTTGATCTAAAGTGTAAAATTTATTTTTATAAAAATGCTTTGATGGTTAAGCACAGGCTGTATATCTCAAATATTTGGTAAATATTAATGTGCACCTGAATTTCTTCTACATATGTAGCAAATAATTCATGCATTGCGCAAATATTTTGTGTGCATAAAATCAACGAGAAATCCAAGTAATACTATGAAAGACTTTAAAATTGAACTTAATGTAAACTAATATTCCTTTATAAGGGATTGAATAAAAAAAGTGAAGATTTATTTCTGAAAAGGTTAAAAAAATTTAAGTTAAAAATAGTCTACAGCTACTAATAATTTAGATTAGCTCAAAGAAGCATAAATTCTTCTTCTATACTAAATAGTATATATAACTACAGATAAATTAATGAAACTCTAAATCCTTAAGCATTTCATGCCATGGTTTACTTTAATCTTTTTGAATGCATATAAAAAAATAACATTATACTGATTATCAGGCAGTATTTATGCATGAGAAACATTTATACGTAGATTAAATTAAACAGTATTCTTTTATTTTTATATAGTACTCAATAACATGTATTTAAATAGTTTAATTTGAATATCGGTATCATTTCCTTATATATGACCTCATGAAACTTAATTAGAATCTAACTCCAGAATAAGAAATGAAAACAAAATTACTTTGGGTTCTTGAAGCTACAGAAAATTGAGAGTTGTAGCCATTTAAACACAATACAACCAAACGGGAAATTACTTTTGGAAATGTGTTAGTTTTCAGTTGTAAATATTAGAACTTTATAAATGAATCTTTTTATTAATTGTTCATTAACTAAACCTAACAAATCCCATATTTTCTTGAAACATTTAAATTTCATTTATTACAATACTCATGAAAATGGAAATTATGAGAATCTATATGTTTCGGTAAAAAGTTTCCATTTAGATTCTTTTTATATGTACAAGTCAGTAATGTGTAACAAAATTTGACATTTCCCTTCAATTAATTTATTCTATAGGTTTCAATACCCTTTAAAGCAACAACATAAAGTTTAAAAGAATTATTTCATACAATTGCTTTCTATATCCAATTAAACTATATATGCTTGTATAAACACAGATAGAAAGAGACGCCAGACATATATATAATATATAATTTGATACATGGTAACTTATATGGATAAATGAATTTACACACACTGTATTTTAAGGAAGGAGCAACTTAAGAACAGGGGGTTATATATAAGTTCTAAATACGGGGCTGTGAACACATTCTTTCAAATCTCTTGAAGCTTATAACTCCAACCAATAAATGCACCTGTATACGAATACAGCTCTGGATGACACAGGAAAGGCTTTTACTACAAAAAGTTCGATTATAAAGGACCTTGTGGAGTGAATCCAATTCATTTGGAATTTACTCTTAACCAATTTACGCCAATTTGAGCAAAAAAAAAAAAATGCTAGGAAAACTATTTCCAATAGTGATCCATGACAGACTATCTCTCTTCACACCTATCCTGAAGATTTGCCAATAGTTCTGTCTATATGACAGTATATATGAAAAGTGAATAAAATGAATCATTACTTTTAATATGAGAGAGAACTATGGTTATTAATCTAAAGATAGAATTATTTACTTAACAAACAATTCAGATAAAATTTACACAATTTAAAGTTTTTATTTTAAGTTCTGTATTAATTTAAATAAAAGATTTAAATGATCACACTTTTTAGTATCTATATTACCATCGTTTTCGTATAGTGAACTTTTAAACTGGCTTTGTACGGGATGAAACATGTTCATATATACATTTGCATATGATTAAACAAATATGTATATATACGTAAGGGACTGCAATATTTCTTCTAGAAACCGTTTGAAATCGTTTCATAATATTTTTTTACATTATCTTAGGATATCATTCATAGATTCATTTCTCATATGAATTTTAAATATTAAATGTTAATTCGGAATTTTTTTTTTACTCTACTATCTCTCTTTGACGATAGATGACTTTTGTGGGATTGTGGTATCTGTCAAGAACTTTAAATTTTTTTGAAAGGTTTTAAAATAAGATGCAAAAATTTGTGATATAAATCATAAACTCTCTACATTTTATTATACTAATTCTATATTTCTTCGAAATAATTTCAAATAATTTCTTAATCTGCAAATTTTAGAAGTACAAAAATGAATAAAATTATTAGTAGTATAAACTTGGAAAATATGGACACAAGATAATACGGGCACTTTTAAATAAAACCCATATTACTCGAAATCATGCACTCGTACTGCGGCGTTGGCAATGCTCAAGCGTCATGGCGACTGAGTGATTTGCTTGCGTTGTTGTGCGGTTCGAAGAAAAGCGCAAACAGACTATTTCTAATGTATTTTTAATGTAACTACCTGATACTTCAAATTAGGGTTGTTGTTATATTTTAGTTATCTTACTCAAGATTTAACACAAAGAATTAATTAATTTTACATGAAACCTAAAAATGTCTATTCTCTTATATGAGTGTAGTATCCGTTGGCGGGAGCGGGTGGTATTGTTCTTTTTTCCTTCAACAGCACCAATGTGAACAAATGAATAATGTCACTGGAGCAAATATGGGCAGTACCGAAATTTGATGAAGTATAATGCTTTCCAACTCTACTCCTGAACGATTCTCTCGTCCTAAACTTCTTTTGAGTTCATCTTCACTCCACAAAACTCTTTCTTATAATAACTTAGGCCAAATTACAGCACCACATGGCTCATCTATTGTCACTATTGAATTCTCGCAATCAGCATCATCATTTTTGGAGGAGCTTAGTTGAATTACAACATTGAAAATATCCTGCAGAAATCACGGAAGACTTAAGAATGCTGCAAGACAGCTGACAAATGCAGAAGGTCTGGCTTCTATGAAGAAGATAGCTGTCAACGGAGGTCGTATAGGAGCAAAAAAAACGTTGAGTAACATCAAGTACCGGCGAACAGAATGCATCTTACTTTTGTCCTGTTTGTAGTGCTAACTATTACGATGAAAATCAAGGACAGGAATGGGTGTAATGTTATGCCTTTTATTCGTCTTGTTTCCATGAGCAATATGTCGTGTTAGAGGGTAACTCCTATTGCAATGAATGTAGCGTATGATACAATGGCAAGTCTTCAATAAATGTTGTTTTTCTTTGCGTTTGTAATAATTTGTGTTAATTTAATTATTTAATATGATTTTCGTTATTTAATTATTTTTAATTTATAGATAAAAACTTGGACCTTTTTGTGATACAATTTTTTTAATAACAAATGTTTTAATTTACTCCTTATCATTTGCCAAACATGTAATTTGTATAAAAATGCAGCCCCGTTTGGTAAATTAAGATATAACAGTTTTTGTTTCTCTTTTCTTTAATATTGCGACATGCAAATGTTAACGTCAATTGTGCCCATATTACCTAATGTTTAAGCCAAATATGGGACACTTCAAAATTTGTTTTCGAGCTTATTTATCCACATAGCAATAACAGTTAGAGGTTTGTTCGTACATCATTAGAAAAACCACACTACAGAGTTTAAAATATCTTAATTTCGGAAAAATGGAAAGTCTTTTAGTGTAATATATTTTCAATTAAGAGTTTTAGTGCCCATATACTTTCGAAAGTTCTAATATTATTTTCTACATTACTACTTTGTCCATTCTTTAATACTCCAAATAATAATTACAGATGCTCAAGGTTTAATATTTTGTTTAAATTCCACCTAAAATATAAATCCTACATATTTATAGATGCTGTTTTAAAGGCATTCAAAAGGGTTGATAACAATGCTTAGAATGAAGTGAGACTTATAGTGTTTCCTCGAAAGAAAACTAATAAAAGAGCCTTTTCAAGCTCAAATGCTTTCATTCGAACAGGTGAAGAACATCTCAAAGTATTGGCGAAAAAATACGAAATTGTGATAATACCATTGTCAAAAGTTTATTGCCTTCTTTTTTATCTATCCTTCAAAATAAAATCAATCTTAAAAAAGTTTTGCAACACAAATAATTTTTTTTTATTTCCATCAAAAAAATAAGAAATAATATACTACTTTGACTGTCATAACCTTGTTAAAATATATATCCTGAGTATTTCCTGAAACAAATTCTCTTAAATATTTTCCACCATCAAAATAAAATAGTTCTAGTTGTTTTGGCAGTTGCAATGTTTTTCACAGAATTCTTGTAGATTTACATATGAGACTTATTTGTATATTTACCCATTTTAATAACGCTCGTTAAAGTATTTTTTCTCTAAAAAAAAATATATTTTTCCCGTTCAGACTCATTAAACTTGATGCTCCACTTTTGCAAATGTTCCATTTCGTTATTTTTATCGTAGTATTTTGAGTCTTGAAAAGAATTCTCGTTATGAAAGTAAAAGCAGTCTAAAAGTATCATCATGTCTCCCTCCTGTTATTAAAACTCATGACGATGTGGTAAATGTGGAAATTATCGTTCGTATTTAGTAATTGTGTGAATATAATGATAATTGGGAAAATATTGAAATGAGCACACACAAACGAAAGTTTTTATTTCATTTTGAATGTTTTCATATCAGATAATTTAAAATTTTCTTTCTTTATACACTCTGGTAAATTTTTAATGTAATAATATTTTCTCAATTTACTTTTTTTATATAGAGAGCGATACATTTGGTTTTCATATGCATTTAATTTTACACGTAAACCCTGCACTAATAAATTATATTACTCAGACTTTCAAATAGATTTATACAAAAATATAACGATATTATAATAATTACCACAAAGCATTTTCTATGCAAACAAATGTTCGATTGCAATTGCATTTTAATTGAATGTAGAACAAGTAACATAAAAAAAATTTTAAGTCAATTCCTACTTTGAATGGATGAATAGAAAGTATTTTATTAACGATTCAAAATTTGAAAAAGATATATATATATATATATATATATATATCTTTCTATATAGAGAGATATATATCTTTATATATATATTATATATTCTTATATATATAGGGAGAGAGTGAACTAATAGTAGAAATTGAAAAAAGAGCATGATTTGTCTGCATTGTTGTAACAATGCACACCCGGTTTGGTTGAAAAACCGGTAATTTAATTAATTAACCAGAAATTAATGAATTAATATTTTTAAAAAATTGTATTAACACCAAGTGCAAACACTACAAGGTTAAAAAAATTTATTTTAACTTGATTGGATGAATAGAAAGTATTTTATGAACGATTGAAATTTTGAACAAGATATATATATAGGGAGAGAGAGTGAGCTTAATAGTAGGAATTGAAAAAGAAATAACATGGTTTTTAAATTACATCTCTGTGTTTACTTTTATCAGATTTGTAACAACAGTCTATCCGTGAGGGGGCTGATCAGCTATGGTAACATTCGGAGCTATTTTTAATTTCAAAATACTTCCCATCGGTTTATATGATGTTAATTTAAAGGAGTTTGCCAAAACTTATAGAATCTTTTTCTTCTTATAGTTTCTTAAAATATAAAATAGATAAAAAAAATTCTCTCGTTGAATTTCTAACAATGAGTTAACCACCAAGTCTCTCCTTTTTCACTCGGATTTTCTTCCATCCAGCCAAATTGCCGACGATTATATATAACAATAGATGATTATAGATAATGGTAGATGTTTGCGAACGATACTGCCACATTAATTCGTGCCAGAACTATAATGTTGTATCCACTTTTACTGCTCATGATTAAGGAGGATTTACATTTTTTCCAACGGGTTGCATCTTATCCAGATTATTACAAATTGATTCTTACTCTCAGGGACGTCTTAAGGCATGGGCCAACTGGGCCCGTGCCCAGGGCCTCGCCCTCTGTGGGGACTTCGTTTCTTTCTCGACTTTGTCTTAATAAGATCATGATCCGGTTAATTTTAATGGTCAAATATTATTCCCGTACATATTCTCCGAAAAACAGGGAATTTCAAAGTGCATGTCAACTGGTAAGACTGCTGGTAATGAGGTAAGACTGCATTATTTTGTGATGACCGTTGTCTATTTCTAGGCCTTGGCATAATACCATAAACAATCATTCAACTCATTTTGTCGAAATGCGGTAATTGGTCGAGCTAGGTTTTTGAGGTTGTGATTCGTGCACATTTATTTGTATCAAATTACCGTTTGAACGAGTATTTGTCAATGCATGCTATATACTGGCTAATTTTAAAGATCTCAGGTAGGACTTACTTTTGCATAAAAGCCCAGAGCCTCAAAAAAATCTTAAGATTTCTCTGGGCCCAGAGCCTCAAAGAGTCTTAAGACGTCCCTGCTTACTCTTTAGTTTGTCTTGTCTGCATATCGTGTACTCATTTATAATGTCTAACAGAATAAAAATAAAATAATATAATTTCTCGAATTTTTTCATTTTAAATTTGATTTAACAACTTCTCCACCTATGCTGCGTTCAGATTTCCCCCCATAAATCTCAATGATTAGTGAGATCTTCAACTCAACCAACAAAAGGAAGGGGACCACAAAGTAAAATATAATATTTTCAATTAGACATATTTTACAAAGAAAGAAGATAATAAATATTTATTTTTAAAAAAATAATCATTTTTTTGAAACGGAGTATGTAAATTGTGTATCCCTTGGAAACAAATTATTCAATTTCTGTGTATATTAAATGTTAAACTTAACCGCGATATCACATGCGCCTTTTTTTAGAAATAAGTAAAAATTGTAGGCTTCTTTTTCTTTTCCATAGCTACAATTATTTTTTCCAAAATGACTGATATTAATACCGTTACCGTTATAATGAATAAAAAAAATAATGTAGAAAACTACCCGATTGGAAAAAAAGGTGACACATAGAGTGAATTAATTATATGAATTAAAATTCACCACTTCAGAATCTACAACACAAAAGTACATCAGAAATTATACTTTACACAGTGGCGTAACGTACTCCCCCGTATTGCGGGAAGCCTAAGGTTCTAGGGGCCCAAATCCTAACTGACGCCAAGTAAAGATCCGGCTTGGGGCCCAAAACTTGACTCTGCAAGGGGGGGGGCGCTAATCATCTCTGTTACGCGACTGGCTTTACATCAAAGATCTCCATACTTTTTTATTTCTTTTTAAGCATGTTAAGACAAAAATGATTAAAATTTGTGCCTAAGTTAAGCATTGAGATTGTATTTATTTAGTAATCAGAAAAATATTTTTTAATATCTTTTGATGATTTGGAGATCGAAATGTAATGCAATTCGCAGATCTAGATGTGATTTTAATTTATTTCTGTATTTATTTTTAATCATTGTCACGGTAGAAAACTTTTTACGCACATAGGTTGAACCAAACTGTGAGAATGCATTTGTTATGGTGTTATCGGTATCATTTGTACCCCCTCAAGTCAATAAAACCATCTAGTCACACGTTCTTTGCATATCAAATAAAAAACTGATAGTATGGATACGACTGTTTGAAAGTGTTGGAAGCAGAATTGCTGAAAAATCATTGATAAACTGATTAAAAGGAAATGAATGTTAACTAACGTAAGATAATTTTCCGTCGTTGTTTACAATGCAATGTGATGCAATTCTTCTACCATATCACATGCGGAATATTGCATCATTTAACAATGCCTAATTCAGTCACATTTTCTTAAAATTTTGCAGTAGATGATTAGCGCATACTTATAAAAAAAATTTTGATCGACATTTTCAAGCAAACTTTATTTTTCAACATACCGTAAAAAGTTTTCAAGTGAAAACAAACCCTTAGATTTCAACGGTATCAACTTGCTCCTATTTTAAGTCTTTATTAGTTCGATGATATGAAATTGCGCAATAATCGGTGACTTGGTGTGTTAACTTTTATAGTAGATCCTATAAGAAACCATTTATCAACATTACAATGACAGATTTCACATGTTTTGCTATTATGTACATAGATTCCTTATCAGCATTAGATTAGATTTGGCTGCAGACCCTTTTCGCTAGTTTAATATATATTTAATTGAAGGACTCTCCTATTTAAACACTACAAAATATCATTTGGATTCAGTGATTTAGGATTGTCTAATAAAATCTAGAGTGGAATAAGATTAATAATCTGCATCATATCACTTCTTATCTTGTAGTGACTAATTGCAGTAAATTTCCCAACTATAATCTATTTATTTACAGAAATCAGAAGCATGTTAAAACCCTAGCTACTGTGCTATACAAATAAAAATTCTCCCACCACTTAAAATTATACAATTCTCATTAAAAACAAAAAAAATCATTATAATTAGAGTTATTTAAACTGAATAGCTTAAAACAGAAAAATTCCTAGCTCTACACATTTTACAACCTGATTAAAAAAGTAAGTCTCTCACAAAATACTTGAACAAATATTTGAAAGGTATAATCTAAAATATTCAGAAAAGGAAGTTTTTCAAAAATACGCGTACACTAGAAATAAACATTTAACGAACTTATTTCAAGTTATCTTAATAATTGGATAAGAAAAAAAATCTCCGAATCATATGCTCGCACACAAATTACATTCTTTTGAAAAGTAACATAAGACCTCTTGTACACATAAACTGATCACATAAAAACATTTCATGCAAATCTCTCAATATTAGATATGCAAATGACTATTTTTCAAAGAAAATACATTAATCTCATTTAACACGTGTTACTACTATTGCTACCTAGTATTGTATAAAAAAGGTAATAATTACAGACTAAAAGTTAAACGGTCTCTCTGTATTTTTACCATTTTTGCCAACAACATAAAAAATTTATATTTTGTTGGCGTGACAGTTCTTTAAAGACAAAAAAAAATAATACCAGTTTTGAAGACTTTATAGTCATTAAATGACTTTGAAATTCCTCCCATAGTCCGGATGTATGAAACAAGATTATCATACTGAACAATAGGCCGCTTCCATACACACATACATGACAGCACAAAGCAGTTAGAAGCCTGGACTACTCGTAACTCGTCAGTGGAATAAAGTCTTTGGATGGCTAAAATGCACAAATTCCGTGCAAGATTATAATACAGTAAGTCCTCGAAACCTCGGTCTAAAGTGGATCATAGGCTGGCTGAGTTTGTAAAAATTCCGGGTTATCGAGAAAGGGATTAAAAAAAAATAAGTACGACTGTTTCCTCAGAAAATATTGTACTGCATTTGTACATGTTGTTTTCTTGAGAATAGAAGAGAAAATAAGCTGCGCAAATAAATACCCTTATTTAAAGTACGTACTTTATGAAGGTATAGAGCATTTATAACCCTGTCTACCTTGGGACCCCGCTAAAGGTGTAGGAGGAAGTGAAGGATGATTCGACATGATATATAATTTCCAATTACTTATTCTCCTAGTACTTTACCTTACTCAAAAACAAATCAATGAATCAGAATAAGTAGGGTGTTTCCGAATAGCAAATAGAGGTAGGGAGACGAAAGTCGCGTTTTTGGAGAATACTTCTAATAATTTATCCACTTTGTATTAATCAATTTTCTACCTTAATATTGTTTTAAACGGTAAATATGTAGCTAATTGCCACTTAGACCTCTTAATAATTTAAATATCAAAACGTACTATAATGTGACAAATACCTGAACTGTAGGCAGTCTTCTTATCTTTTAATACGTAATCCTTCAAACTCTTAATAATTCCAACTTCGAAACTTTCTTCTCTCACCCGGACTTACTAATTCTCTTCCGTATAACTCTTCTATTAATATCTCACTTTGTCACGCTTTTACTAACTAACTCCTCTAGCAAGCGAACCTGGACTATATATAATGAACTTAATTTGCATATCACAGTTTCTTCTTAAGAGAAGGTTGTTATTTTCCATAGCCTCAAAGATTTCCCCAGAGGGTTAGTTGAAGGACGTATATAGATCCGTCACACATTTACTGCATGGGAGTGAAAAATAATGAATATGTATTATACAATATTTTACTTCATCAGGCATACCTCAGAAAAATACTTTGTGAAGACGTAAAACTGTCTAAAATGAAAATTAAGTTGCGACTTTGCAAAAACTAACTACTTTCTTTTAATGCATAATGTCATGTTGTCTTCCGTACTACGCTCTACGTGGGGTTTTATGGCAAGGGTGTGGCTGAGTTATCCGGACTGTCGGATTATCGAGTGCCGAGTTTTCGATACACATTTGTATTTTATAACAGGCTTGAATTTTCAAAATGGCAAAATTGTATACTATCCAACAAATTGCAAACACTTCCCTGCCAACCATGATGTTTGATTATTGACAAAGTTCCCCACCCCCGAGGTATTTTTACATTATTTAATTAAATCTTGTTGTTATTTTTGTAAAATAAGTTCTTCAGACCTCTTCTGAACAGTACAGTTTATTATGGACAAACAAATAAAACGATAATGAGTAAAAACGTAACTAGCACACAGCATAAAGAAACTTCATTGCACACAGCATATAGATCGAGGAGTGGTCCCGTAGAAAAAGTGTGTTGGGGGAAGTGGGAAGAAACGCGTGGGCGCATCACACAGATATCCTTACGCCAGAAAAAATAGTTCGTTTGCTTCAACCCAACAAATCTAAAAGGCAAGAATTAAACTATTATCAAGAACCCGCTGAAAATCCAAAGGTCAAACAACAAATTAGCTTGTTTAATATTTGAAAAAATAGTATATGATTCAATATGTTATCATTAACTAATTATTCGTTCTGTGACTTTTAAATTTTGAATTTTTCATAGCTTTGTATGAGCTAATTCTAAGCTCATATTAAATTTCTATCAGTAATTATTTTTTTTCTTCATAAAGCATTTTTAAAGACGTTATTGTGACAGCTGTAGCTTAGTGGTTATGGTCACAAACTCGTGTCCGGCGTTTCATGAATTCGATCCAAAGTGCAACTGGAGACCCATCAAGTAAAAGGGCTGATGCACGTTAAATCTGTCGAGGCTCAAAGTCCTCCCTATGGCGCAGTGTTGAAGTCCGGAGAGGATGGGTGCTAGCTCAAGTGTCATCCTTGACACTTGACCATGGTTCAAAATTACTATCGCCATTATCCTCAGTGTTGATTTATATTGAAACGTTAGCAAACACTCATTAAATTAAAGAAATTATTTGTGAATATGTAAAATGAAGCAGCTGAACAAGATTTGTAGTATTATTTGGTAAATTTAATTTCTTCAATATTTTTCTCCTTTTACAAAACCAGGACAAAAAAAAATAATTCCGGTCATATACTGGGTATTGCAGAATTTGACCGACATATTCAAATGGGTGATAGTAGGCAGCATGGAGACGATAAATCACTATAGAACATGGGGCCTCAAAAGATGTTTAGTCGGTGAAAATCTCAAAAATAATAGCCGTCGAGAGTACGGTGAGCCAGACGATGGGAGTGGCTTAACCAGTGCTGGTATATACGTATACTACCCAAACACCTCAATGGCGTAAAATATTTTGTTTGCCTATAGCACGTCCTCCTGGAGTTGCTGCAAGGAATACCGACCACCGCACACCAGAACGTGTGGTTCATGCATGATGGTGCAGTAGAAACATTTCTCGATTGCAGGGGGTAACCACCTCCGTGGCACATATCTCGAGAGTTGAATTGGACGCAAGGGACCTGTTGCTTGGCCTTCACGTTTCTTGAACCTCAATCCCTTGGATTTCTTCTTCTGGGATCACTTGAAATAACTTTTGTATGAGACGCGAGGATCTCGCGTCACAGATCCTTGTCACTTCAGCTGGCATATCGGACTTATTTGAACGCATCTGACAATCCTTCGTCCGTCGGTGTCGGCTGTTCTATGACCTACATGACCGCAACTTCGAATGATTACTGTGACAGTCACTTGTTGTTGCATTTCTGACGTCAATCCGTGATGAAGCATGCTTTATACATGTAATAAATGTATTTCTCACCTCTTAGTGTCCGTTTTCATTCCACTCGACATTATACTTTTCAAAATTATTTTCGCGATGAATCCCAACTAAATATGGCTTGCAACCTCATGTTCTACCTTGATTTGTAGCTCCCATGCTACTTACTATCTCATCTCTGAATTTGTCGGTCGAATTCCGCAACATCCTGTAGAATGAATGGGGAAGAACATTTTTTATCAGAATACTTTGTGCATTATTATTGTACAGGGGGGCGCGATAAAAATTATGATTTAAAATTGGGTCGTCAATACTTAAAGTTTGAGAAGCACTAGAATACGTGTTTATATTTGTTTAGTTTTTGAAATATTAAAAATTGTTTCGTATCAGTTTCGGCATTTCAGTAAGCGTAAATAAGACATATTTAATCAATTTTTTTCTAAATGAAATTTAGGTAAATATAAATTTATTGTAAAAATCAAACCTTCTTAATCTATTTTCACATTTGAAGATAAATCCTTTAAACTTATAAATATATATTTCAACATATGAATCTGTATATTACATAGCTCTCACTCTTATCAAAATTTATTCCTGTAATATACCACATACATTAATTCAACGTATTTTGTATGCAATATGATAATGATTATGTAAATTACGTTATCATTAAGCATTCCTTTCTGGTTAATTATAAAATAGTTAAAACAGCACTTCATACCATGTAATTTAATTTATATGCCAGCGTAAAATAGATGGTTTTGTAACTCGAAGATTTAAACAGCTTCATAGTTAAAGTAAATATACAAGTATGTACATCAAAACTAAAGAGCATTCAATATATTGTGAAAATACTGTTTATAACGGATCTGATGCTGCCTATACTTATGTTTATTGAGAAGATATTTTCAATAGTGAGAAATGAATACTAGTGCTTTTCTTATAAGGATTATAAACACCAAATTTAATTGATATTCTTTAATGTTAAAACTAAGTTAATATTTCAATTTCGTCTATGTTATGGGTCCTAATATACTTAATGACAATAATAAATAGCTTCCTTCTATATATTCTTTTGTTAGAGAATTAATTGAAATTCTCTCTATAGCTGATATATATGCCTGATGTACCAGTAGTATATTAACAGAAGTCTATACGATTTTCAAATCGTTTCCAATAATTTTTACATTATCAATGTCTTAGCCTATTTTCTTTCAGAATTTACATATTCTAGGAGTAGATATTTTAGGTATTATAACTTTCAAATATAAAAAAATTAAACTTATTATAAATAATAATTCTATAAGAGATAGTTATAAGTCATTTTTATAGACTTCATGTACACACACATCTAAATAAAAAAAAATAAACACTAAAACGAAATATTATATGATTTAAATGAAATAATGTGAGAAAATGCTGATTGATTTCAAATTTAAAATGGTTAAACTTTGACAAAAATGTGTCATAAATAACTGAAGCTTTACAAAAATATCCCAATTATGTACCTGAAAAGGGACAAAATTCCAATAATAAGGCAAAAACCCTATTCTATCTCAGTTTCATTTGGTTCAATCAACTATGCTAAAGCTTCGTAAAAAGGTTGGAACACAGTATAAGCATATATTGCCATTTGGGAAAGAAACTTGAATCATATCCAAGGTGACATTCAGTTGAAGCGATGGCGCGTTCTACTACATCGAGAAGAATTATTGAACCAAGCAGAACGTAGCTTCAAAAAAATCAGTTATTGATTTATAGAAATGTCGGGACTTGTGAATTATTGATTCAGAGTAATGCTCACAGAGTACTTTGATTTATCATTATCAGTAATCCAACGTAATGTGAAAATCTCTATGTTACAAATAGCACATTCAGAACAAATTAAAAGTTCACAGTATTTTCCTGCAGATGTCAATAAATATGTATTCAGATTCAGATTCCCAATTTGAAATCGACCAATAAAATTGCTTTCAGTGATAAATCCGATTCTGAGCTGAACCTCAATGTTCAACAAAGGCGTTTCTGGAGACAAAAAAACAGTAAAAATTAGTTTGACCTTCCTTCAGCTTAAATTTTACCAATAATTGCCGCACTGAACTCGACAAGCATTTTTCTTTCTGCCTTTGTGCATTTCAAAAATTTTCTTGAACAACTGCAATGCAAGTCGAGAGATAGCATTTTGTACTCTGATGAACTGACATCTCTAAGGGGAGGGATCGAGGATTTTCATATAACTCTCAAATCTTATTAAATACAATAAGAAACTCCCCAAAAGGGCTTTCCTTACGTCTTGAATCAATGCAAGCCATAATAGCAATTTACATGAAAAGCCATAAGTAAATAAGAATTTCATTGATTGGTTCACTATATATGGGTTTCTATAAATATCTTTTTATAATATATATCACACTTAATAAATTTCCTACCATACGAAAAAAGTCATTTTTGGGTTTTTATTATTACTACTTTTATTGCATAGATCATTGAAGGATATAAATATGTATCTACATCTTCATAACCTGCATTCAAAGTCCTCTCTATTGTTTTGAACCAACATGAAACAAGAACAAATCCTCATCAGCTCAACTTCATCTCACTATAAGATGATGCTTAGATCTAAATATTATTGTGGTGTAACCCTCATGTTGCTCCACATCATGGGTCTCTTCGAAAACAAAATACAAAGATAGTCTTTCATCCTTCAAGCTACCTACTGTCAATGAAACTGGAGATTACGCCATAACACTATCACTCATAGAATATAAGGAATCTGATAAATATTAAATCCAGTTAGCACCCAAATTCTGCATACAATGTATTCTAGAAGTTTACCTTATATGAATTTCCAGTTCAAATTTCCCATTTTCCACTTGGGAAATATTAAAAATGAAAAAAATTCTCAACAAAAACTTTTTTGTAGTAATACTAAGGGCTTCAGAATAATGTTTAGTAATAAACAATGACAGCATAGTTTATTTCATGCAACTACACTGAATTGCCCCTGAATTAGAGATAGCAAGGGTAGTGTAGAGCTGCTCATGATTTATGCGCAAGTGGTAATTGCATACATAGAGAGTACTGTGGTTGTTCAGAATTAAATGTTAGAATTGCGAGTATGGATAAACTGCCTGATTTAGACGCATTAGATGGTCGACAAATCGCCGGTGCGCCACACATGGGCCATTCAATTTCCGAAATCGTCAGACAGCTTGGATTTTCAAGGTCGACAGTGTCAAGAGTATACCAAGAATACATGGATGGTGGACAAAAAACTAGTGATCGGGCAAACTGCAAAGGACAATTAGCCTTCACAGTGCTTGGTGAGAGACGTCTCAAGCGTATTGTATAAAGCCAGCGAAGCCAAGCATTAGCTCAAATTACCTCCCACTGCCACTGGAATGACGGTGTCAGTTATACAGTCAGTAAACGGACTGTGCAACACTCAACCTTCGAGAGTACCATTGCTTAATACTCCCCATTGGGCTGCACGCCTTGCCTAAGCAAGAAAGTACAGACACTGGAGTGTATAGGACAGAAAACGAGTAGCATGGAGAGATGAGTCTCGATTCCGACTATTTAATGCCGACGGGAGTGCTGAGAATATTGCGTCAGGTTCCTGAAGCCATTTATCCTGCATCCCAGGTTGGAACTGTGCAAGGACATGGTTGCTCAATCATGGTCTGGGGTGTTTTTTCATGGCACTGTTTGGGATCTGTGGGGCATGCACCAACCTCCCTCAATGCAATTCGGTACGTATAGTTGCTGGATGATCACCTCTATCCATTTATACTGTTCTGTTATCCGCACGGTAATGGAGATTTTCAGCAAGACAACTGAACATGTCACAAGTCCCGCTTTGCTACTGGCTGGTTTGATGAGCATTCCGCTGATTTTTCTGTCATGAATTGGCTATCAAGAAGCCCAGACTTAAATCCTATTGAGCATCTTTGGGATTTTTGGAACAAGGCGTTACAGGCCATCACACAGCACCAACGAATCTGACTGAGTTATGAACAGCTTTAGACAATATTTGGCAAGTAATTCCCATGGAACGTTCCCAGAAACTTTTTGAATCTATGCCTCTTCTTTTGGCAGCCCTTATAAAGGCCAGATGAGGATCAACTCGTTATTAGGTAGGTATCCTTAATTCAGCGGCCCTTCAGTGTAGATTAATTGGTTCAGTGGTGTGTTTTATAGATGCTAACATAACTAATTTTTAATAATACTGACTTGTTTTAAAATAAATGCTTCTGTTTCATGAATACAACACGAGATATTCTAGCTCAATAAATATAAAAATCAAGGATAAAAACATGTTTTTCTTTTCGATTTCAAAATATTCAGAAGACAGATTAACAAAAACACTGATCTGTGTATTCAAGTGGATGTAAAAAAATAGAAAAATACTATATTTACTTAAAGGTTGAAAACGACGTAGTGTATAGTGCTTTAAATCGTACCCCCCTTTAATATTCATAACTCTTCCTCTACCGTTCAAAATGAAGTTGAGTACCTTTTATCGATTTCCATTTCCATTAGTATTTCTTAAAAACATTTTACTGGGAGAAGGTAAAAAGTAAGCCATATGATATGTAATATTATTTTTATGTTTCTTTGCAGTTTTTGTTAACGGTGAAAATTTCTTCTTAAATTTTTTTTCCTTCAAATTCCTGCAATAAAAGCACCATTATATTTTTTTATAAAAAACATTATTTTTATAAAATCTAAGTATTTTATAGATTCAAATCTGTAGAATAACTTTTCTTATTTTAAATTGATATGTTATAGTTATTTTGTATATTTTAAAATACCATCGTATAAGTATAATGTCACAGATTACTTAAAAGTCTTATTTTTCTTTAGCTACTTATTACTGTAATTGGAGAGAGATATAGAAGTAAGGTATTACATATATACGCGCGGTAGAGGGGATATGTCTCAAAATACATTCCCACCTTAAATAAGACTTGTTTGTTTGATATAAGAAATAGGATACACACTAGAAATATTTTTTTCAGTTAGAAAATGGGACCAATGCAATCATCGAATTTTGATTTAACCCCATTTGATTGCATTAAATATTTGTATCTTAATTAATCTATCTTTTTGTGAATTAAAATGTGAAATATGTTGTTTATAATATAGCTTAACGTTAGGTGGATCTTTAACTTTATTTGATAATGGGAGAAAGAGTTGTGAGCTTGAAAATATTTTTTATTAATTTTTAAGGGCAGAGTATGTAATAAAATAATGTATGTTCTCTATATGACATTGAAAATATATCATCAAAGCGCAGTGGCCAGAAAATTACGCAATTTTCAACGTAAAGCACCTCATTTTGTAATATAGATTTTCTGAAGTGTGCAGCTCGCAACAAGCAGGATATGAGGAAAAGAATCTTTAAAATGGACAGTATCCATGATTTTATTTCTGCCACTGAAATTACTGAGAAACATTTTGCTGTCTCAGAAGACACGTGTAACAGACGTAGCTGCCACTAATGTAGGCAGCTCTAGCAGACAGGAGATTTTACGAAGCTTGGTGATGAGAAAGAGATGGGCAGATTTATCCATGCATCAAATCTCATCTGACACTCATTCAAACACCTCAATAGTGCATTGACTGTGGCAAAAACGTTCGGAATAAAATGTAGCAAATTTCAGGGGTATAGCTGCAGCAGAGGGAAATTAACACATTTTGATCCTTACTCATGGCGTCCGTTAAGAATATTTTTGATCTAACAACTCGACTAAATTTGTTATGGTACCCGACTGGAACCGTATGGATGGAATGGCACTCGGTTGTCAGTCGAATCACATTTTTGTTTGTGCAATGGCAGACTAAGTGTAAGCGTGTGACACCGGAGTCATGATAAATCTAACCAGTCGCATCTGGGAAACGCCCTATTGCATCATGATGCGATAACTCTGCATCATGATCTGGTGTATCATTTTAACCTGCTATCATTTTATCATGTAACAGAAGATTACTTCTAGCTCATCATCATGGTGGTATGATGACCCAACGATAAGAGGTGGATCAATTTGCGACAGATGATAATCTCTTTCTTTTGACAGCTGTCCAATTCCCTTTGGGAGCAGGATAATGCCAAAGTGGGCATTGTACACATCAGCAAACGTGTTCTGTAGGATGTCGTCGATCTCTCCCCAATCTAACATATCCGGCACTTCATTCAACACTGCTTGTATCCCCGGGAACAAAAGCGTTTAGAAGACGAACTCAGGGAAATGTTCGCTGAGGAATGTAGAGCCATCCCTGCAGTATCTTTGACTCTATACTTAGAAGTTGCTTTCGTGTATCACCTACCGTGGTGGCTCTGTAATCTACTGATAAGGAATAGCTCTCGCGTTGTTACAAATATCACTTTAAAACAGACATAACTTTTTTTTTGCTATATCTCTCTGTCGAGTTTCATCCCTTTCTGGTCACTTTTTATAGTTACATTTTCATTGTCATGTAGTGTATTATTGCTACTTGACTTTCAGTTAATATGGAAAGAGTTTTCTTGTGTGTGTGTGTGTGTGTGTGTGTGTGTGT
The DNA here is from genome assembly GCA_019973975.1 of Trichonephila clavata. Classification (NCBI taxonomy): domain Eukaryota; kingdom Metazoa; phylum Arthropoda; class Arachnida; order Araneae; family Nephilidae; genus Trichonephila; species Trichonephila clavata. Next base: position 18,872 of record BMAO01030088.1, read on the forward strand.
GTGTGTGTGTGTGTGTGTGTGTGTGTGTGTGTGTGTGTGTGTGTGTGTGTGTGTGTGTGTGTGTGTGTGTGTGTGTGTGTGTGTGTGTGTGTGTGTGTGTGTCATTAGGTAGAGGTCGGCACCGATCAAACAGATGGATTCAGAAAAAGTTGCCTGGGCTTCTCTGATCTGGTATTCTATTCGATGACAATGAGAGATCCCACTCGGTGACGGTAATGCAAAAACACATTGCAAATCTTGGTTGGGAGTGCCTATACCATCCGCAATACAGTCCTGATTTCGCACTAAGTAACTTTCATCTGTTTCTGGCTTTGAAGAAGAATCTCACAAGGAAGTTGGGAGCAACGCTGAAGTAAAACAAGCCGCTAAACGATTTTTCCGTATGAAAAGTCCTGAGTTTTTCCTGGAGGGTTTCTTCAAGCTTATCAAGTGGCATGACAAATGTTTCAATGTACTTGGCACTTATGTGGAAAAATAAAGTTATGTCTTATCTTTAATGCCTCATTCTATTTTTTGACTTACATACACAACTCTGACCACAGTCGACAGGGAAAACTTATTTTTCGACTCACCCTCGTACTATAAAGGGGAGAAGTATTAAATACAGTTTTTTTTGTTATAAAATAATGTTTGTGAGATATGCATGAAAAAAGTTCAGAAAAAGTAATTATTTTAAATAAATTTTCTTAGGATTATTGTGTATAAATCTACACAAAGTGTTTAATGAAATCGAATAAGAAATAATGATAAGACATAATAATTTTTGAAAGAAAAGGATTTAGTCTGCACATTCATTAACACAATCATCAAATATACAACTATATATATCAAATTCTTATCAGATACAGCTGTAACCATGTAACGTTATTATTGCCAAAAAGATCGTTTTTTTTCTGTTCCTTCGAATAATTATAGCTCTTTGATAGAATCCCTTTACATTATCAATATATATTTGAAGATAATTTTTACGGTTTAAGGTATCCGACAACTTGCAACAACCTTTTTTTTATAAAATGGAGATATGAAGACTTTTTGTGTTGTTTTTAGATTTGTTTAGTACATTTTAAGAAAAATATGCTAAAATTAAGAAGATAAAAAGTAATTATTAGCACTAAAATGTGCAAACATTTACAAAAAATAACATAAACGCGGCCCATTTTGTACCAAAAGTTTATGAAAAAATTTTCAATTTTTCAATTCTGATGTGTTGCTATATGTTATTCATTTTTAAAATGTCCTTCAGGATAAGAGATATTTTTATTTTTACAAAAACTAGAGCACTTTATCTTAGTTATTATATGAAACTGCTTTATATAAAACAGTGATTATATCCACATAAAGGACTGTAAATTTTATAATAAAACAGTGATTGATAAATACGAAGGTTAAAACACTTCTACTATTGTACAGAACATGTACAAAAAATTTCAGTTAATTATTTTCAAAACTTGTTTTAGCAATCGCTGGGCCCGTTTGAGCAATTTCAAAAAAAAAAAAACACATTTCGAGTAAAATGCGTTTTGAAGTATGTCCTCTTGCGTAACGTAATGGCGTCTACTTTTACTAAACACTTGTAGTTTTTGTTCTAGTGAATGGAAGCTGATAAACTTGGTATTTTTATAAAGCTAATAAAATGGATTATAAGATAAAATTATAAAAAAAAATTTCAATTTTTGGCAAAATTCACAATTTTACGGTAAGCTTATACTTTAATTGGAAGAAAGACAAAAAAAAAATATCACGTATACCCTGCATTTTTGCCAAATTAGCTATATGTTATTTGTCCAGGTAAAAGAACCGAATTATGTACAAGTAATCTTTCATTCCACCTAGACCTAAAAATTTTAATTTTTTTTTCTTCAAAAAGTAATTTGCGGATATTTTTGTGGTGGATGTGGTTTTCTTGTTCTTTATCCGATATATTTACTTTCTAATCAAAACCCTTATAATTCTGAAGCAAAACTGCGTTTAAGCGTATATACGTATTAGCTAATAGTGCAATTTTGTAAAAACCAATATCGCTTATTAATTTTATAAAAAAAATCCATTTATATATATATGATAATCTTCACATACAAATCTTTACCACTTTATCAATGAGTCCGTAAAAACACAGAAAAGCCTGTTGGATAACTTTTTACATTGAGTTCTATCAACATATTTTTCGCTAGTAAAAAATTATGCACAATGAGATGAATTCAGGGTCCACTATCAAAAAACGGACCACAAATTTTGTAAGCAAGCAGATATAAAAATGTTCAAAATATTGTAGAAGTTTACCAAGATTAAAACAGAAATGAAAGGATACAATAAATACGAGAGGTGATCAGAAAAAATAGTTACAAGTCGAATAAAGAAATATTTTTTAACAATATACAGAAAATACAAAAGGGGGAATTAATAGACATAAGTGCCTATCACATTTCGATATAATCGCCAAGTATATTTAGGTATTTATCAGAACGCAAAGCCAACTTGTTTAACTCATCTTGGTAGAAATCACGTCCCTCTTCATTGAGCTGTGTCTCGGTGAATGTTTTCACAGCATTGTCTTGGTATATGGCAGCACATCAGAAATGATACGCTGCACGCTACCATAGCTCAGTCCAGATTTCCCTCAGAGTTAAACATCAATCGTTTTGAAACATTTCTTCAATTCGTGTCGTGTTGATTTCTGTTGTTGAAGAACTTGGCCGGATGCTCCCTGACATATTGAGGTTTTCGTCATCCTGTCTGCCTGATTGAAACGAGTGACACCCTATCGCTACATGTTGTCTCTTCATTGCTTCTTCACCCTAAACTTCCATGATTTGACTGTGAATGTCAGATGCGGACACATTATTGGCCCATAAAAATCGAATTACGGCTCGCACTTCCAAACGAGACCAATTTCCTAAGCTCTTGCCATTTCAATCGTCCTGAACCGTCTGGGAACTTTCACTATCTACCCGCAAACCAGCTGCATGACAAGTAGTGACATTTGTCTCCACTCTGTGTAGTTCTCAAATGCTGCGGCTTGTAACCTTTTTTCTGATCATCCCTCGTAGATTTTAAACTGAAAACTGACATGATTGAAATATTATTGCTACCTCCAAGAGTGTATTTCTCATGTTAGGAATTTTAGAAATACGCGCATATTAGATATTAATGCTATCCCGTAGAGACAAATTCCGTCACTTAATATATATTTAATTACATTTTTACAGAAGTTTTGTTTTAAAAATTTTATTTATTACTTTACAAAGAAAGGTTTAAATCCTATCAGCTGTTTGATTTTTATCTAAGAAATTTAAATTTATCTGAACAGGAATTCAGAATAATTTTTCAATCATTAAAAAACACAATTCTTTTATATTTAAGAATTTGAGTATATAAGCAACATGTTTTCGCATAACACAAGATAACGACGCTAACTGAAATAACCCGTATTGATTTTAATATCGATTGAATAAATCTCACAAAACTATTGAACAAACAATGTTGGAATGAATATCGCCCACACGGCTAAATTTGATCCTTCCACCCGAAAATTAGATAGAATTAAATTAGTTGGGTTCCGGTTACACTACAACAGTTTTATGAGGTATTCTCTTTACGTGAAGTTCCCCATAAAATCAGTCTAGTGTAGCGAAAAGAAACATTCGAATGGGGAAAAAGAAAATAAACTATTCTTTTTTCCCTATCACTTCCAGCAAAGTATAGCTATAAAAAGAATAATATATAATAGAGCGTTAGATTTACCGGAATATATATTTAAATACACTACATTGTGCAAAGAATGTATATAGATATACTAAACATTTATCGTATAGATATATACTATAGATAGAGATAGACTATTCACACACATTTATAGTATATAGATATACTATAGATTTTCCAAATCATTTGAAACAAGTAATATATAAAAAAATTTTAAGTCAATTCCTCGAACCCCCGGAACTCTAATTAAAAATCTTCTATTACGAATATGGCAAATTTATCAATACAATTAAGAAGAAATGGTTAAGAGCCTTAAGACAATCATTTCATTTTTACAAATATTTACAATTACATAGGTTAATTTTCACTTTATCATAGGTAATTTGTTTATTTAATCAATAATAAGAAGAAGAATTTGCCTCATGTCATTACGAAGAATTCGAATTTTCTGAAGAAAATGCTTAAGTTACTATTAAACGCAAGCATTCCAACAATCCAAAAGGAAGAGAGGTCTACGATTTAAAGAAAGAAAAACGGAGATAATGTGAGAAAATGGAGAAATGAAACCTTACTATAACAGAAATAACAAAAGGAATCAGGCTCAGAATGTTGCATTTAAGAGCTATTAAATGTATCCATAAATTAGAAATCAGAGTCAAACAGATTCAGAATGTCAGTTTAAGGGTCTTAGAAGTTCGCCAAGAAGCAGAAACAAAAAACAATCAAATAGGTTAGGAATTAAGAAATCAAGAATCTCAGAGACCCCGTTAAGGATTGAGAAAGGAATCATGAATAATGCACGTCTGAGATAAATGAAAGACTTCTTGAGAAACAAAGTACTCTTTACTTTCATAACCCATAAAAATATTACAAGTCTGATGCATCATCCATTTTCTTTAATCTCTGTCACTTACCTCCAAATTTTTCAGTGTTAGGAAGTATAAAAGTAAAACTGATACGAGTTTTAGTGGTTGAAAAATGCATCTAGTACATGCACTAATTGGTTCCTCCAAAGTCTCTACTTACATTGATGCCCTCTAACTTTACATGTGCAAAGATGCTTCGAAGACATGCGGTGATATAAAACTCCTGCCTTCAGATTACTTCTAAGAAAACAACTTAAACTGGATTTACACTTACATTTAATATACAAGGCTAAGTTTTACAGAGAATCGGAACCGTGTTCTTTTTCTTTACCTGCTAAAGAAACTATATATATATATATATATATATATATATATATATATATATATATATATATAAATTGCTTTAAATTTCTCTTTCTAGATCAGGGATGGCGAACCAATGGCATGCGTGCCATTGATGGCACGCTACACAATATTGTAGGCACGCCACCAAACAAAACAGTTTGCATTTTAGTTCAAAGATATTTCAGTTCAAGGAATTTTCAGCTAGAATTTCTCAGTTCAAAGAATTATTGGAAACGCTTAATTTTATTATGTACCCTGATGTGACTTCATTTGGTAAACTGAACTTGTCCCAATTCGATTGGGTAGAAATTGAAGAATTTGAAATGCAACTGATTGATTTCCAGTCTAATTCAATATGGATTCATATAAACTGGTTGAAACAAGAAAAAAAATTTGGAATTGATTGAAACAAAAAGATTAACAAGCAATATACGTAAAAATGCGAGTAACGAAATTAAGTAAATAGTTTCAAATTCGTAACTGAAAAACTTGCATTTATTGGGATTGATTTCTTTATTAATACTGTACTCAGAAGTATTACGAGGGTATTAGCTACGGATCCCCTAATTTTGAACTAATGTCGAATGACGAGGGCAGCACATGAACTTGCTTCCTACTCTCCAAACACACCACTTCACTTCTTCTCAATATTTTATTTATAGCCTTACTTCAACTAGAAAATGAATCATTCGCTTTTCTTAATAACGATGGCTTTATATCTATGAAAAATATTGGAAGAGCAGTTAACATTGAGAAAGAACTCATACAAGCTGTTTTACCGAATTTTCCAGTTTTGCCGAACTCGATAAATGCAAATATAGAGATTGTAAAAGATTGTAAATAAAATGTAATAATTAAAGGGGCCTTTTATGAAAAAAATTAAATTTTATGTTATTCTGGGAGGTTTTTTTATTGTGAACTTATCATAACGTAGCACAGCGTTTCTCGAACTGGAGGGCGCCCCACTTCGGAGCCGTGAAAACTCTACGAGGGGGCGCGAGCATATTGAAAAGTCGAAAACTAAAAATTATTTAAGAAAATTACTAATTTACTGAAATAAACCAACAAAATACATTCTAACATAATAAAAAATAAAAGAGACATCTACACTGATATAATGCACTTATAAATGTATCAGTACTGCACAATGTATTTTGTAATTAAATGCAATATTAAGTTAAGAACAAGTTTAATAATTACCAGTGACCCATGATCTTGTCATACACAAAATTATTTTCTAAAATGAACACTTATCTTGATAATTTGTGTGGTTTATGATTAATCCCTTGACTGCCGATTTAAAGTTACGCCATTCGCTCCCCAATGCCACAGATTTCTAAGTAGGCCTGCGTATGTTATTGGGAAGGGGGGGAGGGAAGAAAAGGAATAAGTAAGCAAATCTTCTGAAATAAGTAAATCCTTTGCAAACATTGTCAAGTCCCTTTTATTGCATTCCATTGTCTTAGAATAATTTATGAATAGCAGTACACAGAAAAGATCGTACTTCGGAAAGACGTAAATATACGTCCAAGGGAAATACAGCTTTGGCTGAGCGAGACGTTTATATACGCCCTTAAGAGGTTTAAGTCATATTGTAGCTTTAGTTTCAAACTATAGTATCATTGAATCCAATTCATTGTTATTGTATGGAGGAGGAGGGCGATGAAAATTATGATTGAATATTGGGTCTCAAATATTAAAAGTTTGAGAAGAACTGATGAGCATCATTTCATGTTCTCTGCTTTTATTTTCCATTTATCTAAATCAAGTAATGCTTTAAAGTTAAAAACTGGACTACTTTTACCATTAAAGAACAATACCATGATTTTTCCATTTCCATTCGACTTTTTTTTTTAAACAAAAAAAAAATCATAATTGTATGATGGATAGAAAAAATTAAATATTTCTCAATTCTCTGAAAGGATTCCTTAAAAAACAAAGAACTTTTGACCAAACATTACTTTTTACTTGAAGAGCCATGTAATCGATGCACTGGGACCTAATCCCTTGAGATCAAGAAACTTTCGCGGAAGCACTCAAGTGTGACAGATTTGAGATGTCCTTCAGGGCTTACCGGACACTACAACACAAAATTTATTCGTGCACGTAATAGAAAGAATCTTTTGTTTTTTGTTATGTAAGTCAATGAAAATTTCGTTTTTTGATAATGTTTGACCAATATGAGCATATGATGCAATGGGAAAAAAAGCTTATCTCCTAAAGAATTGAATCATTTATGATCTTTTTTAAATTCATCATCATAAATGAATGAACAAAAGTTAATTATAACCATTTAAGGTATCCGACTACTTGCAACATTTTTTTTAAAAATGGAGATATGGGGATTTTTTTTCGTGTTGTTTTAATAATTGTTTAGATTTTAAGAAAAATATGCTAAAATTCAGAAGAAAAAAAAGAAATTATTAATAATAAAAAGGGGAAAAATGGGTAAAAATTTACAAAAAATAACACAACGTGGCCCATTCTGTACCAAACGTTAATAAACAAATTTTCATTTTTTTCAATTCTGATGTGTTGCTAGGGTATTCATTTTTAAATGAACTTCAGGATAAGAGATATTTTAATTTTTACAAAAACTAGAGCACTTAATCTTAGTTATTATAAGAAACTGCTTAAAAAAACAATGATTACACTCACATAAGGGACTGTAAATTTTGTAATAAAACAATAATTCATAAATGTGAAAGTTAAAACACTTCTACTATTATGCAGAACATATACAAAAAAATTCGTTTAATTATTTTCAAAACTATTTTAGAAATCGCTGGCCCCGTTTGAGCATTTTCAAAAAAACGCATTTCGAGTAAAATGCGTTTTAAAGTATGACATCTTGCTTAAAGTAATGACATCTGCTTTTACTAAAACACTTGTACTTTTCGTTCTTGGGAACGAAAAATAATAATCTCATTATTTTTATAAAGCTAATAAGATGGCCTAAAAATACAATCATAAAAAAATCATCAATTTTCGGCAAACTTTTCAATTTTAGGGTAGTCTCGGATACCTTAATTTTTTAATACTTGTGCAAAAAAAGTTGTAACAGATGCTTTTCGTTATCAACCTACCCTTTAAGTGGTCTGTGTTTGCCTAAAATGTTCCAAAAAAGGCTCATTTGTTTATTACATATAACTAAGTACAATACATGAGAAAACGCGAAAATGGAAGGATTTTATTTTAATTTTTAATTTTAAAGTTTTCATGCTATTTTTTATTTTATAATGATAGAAAACAAAAATTCCTAACTGTTTTATTTTATAAATTTACTCTATACGCGTATGAAGAATGTTTCATATATCTCATAAGAATTCCTCTCATACTTACTAAAAAATTCCTATCCATACCTCTTTTTCAAATGGTTGAGGCTTTTTTGTGTGGACATATACATATGCACGAACAAGTTGAACGGTGTATTACTAAGTCTTATATTTAGTCTTACTTTTTTGGATTAACTTCCCGTCTTCAATAACTTCTCAAGCAACAAATTGCTCATTGCCTTGCCAATACCTGCTCTTTATCTAATATTTTCAAGACTCTAAATTCTTGCCTTCATTGAAAAATTCCCACACTCACCACAAAGAAAATCCCAGATGTGAAATATTTCAGTATATATACAAACTGCATCTCTTAAAAACACTAGTACTAATAATTTCACTATAAGAACTAAAAATATGTGCAAATCAAGGATAAAAAGGAAAAAAATACCAGTGCCCGTATAGCGTACGAGCAAACCGGTTGTGGTAAGCTTTCAGTAGTCCTCAAGACGTACCAGCAAACCAGTTTAGGGTTAAGGGATTAAGAAAGGTTATTTCATAGGGCGTCATTTTAGAATAATTATAAAAAATATTGTTGAGATTTCGTGGATTTAATTTTATGTAATAATACTACTGAAATATTTCAAAATGATTATACTATGCCTCATTTTTTGCTTAAGACATTTGAATGTTTCAAGAATTTGTCAACGCATTTGTAATTTTTTTTTATTTTAACCACACTTTGATAGAGTTATCAATTTTAGTATACTTATAAAAACACACTGAGCAGTGCATCTCAAACTTCCAATATTCGTGACTCAATATTCACACACAATCATAATTTTCATCGCATCCCCTTCCATACAATAACAATATTTAATTCTATAATGCTATACTTTGATAACGACTTGAACTATACGACTTGAACCTCTTAAATACCACCGACGTATATAAGCATCTCTTTCCACCAAAGCATCAATTTTCTGAACGTATATATACGTCTTTCTGAAGTACGATCTTTTCTGTGCACTGCTATCCATAAAATTATTCGGAATGCTTTGGAATGCAATAAAAGGACTTCGACAATGTTTGCGAAAGATTTACTTGTTTTAGAGTAAATCCTTATTTATTCCTTCCCTCCTGCCCCCAAAAACATCCCTTATAAGCGTCTACGTGGAAAACGGAGGCATTGGACAGTGAATCTTGTAACTTTTAATCGGCAATTAAGGGAATAATTATGAACCGTACAAATTGTCAAGCTAAGTGTTAATACAAACCCATGTTTCAATGGTAATTATAAAACTTGTTCTTAGTGAGTGTGTGAGTGAATATTAAAGTCGCACTGATTAGCAACACGAGGGCTTTGGGCGACGGTCTGAGTAATTTTGAACCATGGTCAAGTGACGCGGACAACACCTGAGCTGGCACCCCCTCTTCTAACTACCCCACCACACCAACGGGAGGACGTTTGAGCTCTCGACAGATTTAACGTACATCGCACCCCTACACGGCGGATCTTTAGTGTTACTGGGATCGAACTCATGACACGCTAGCCATGATCCGATGCCTAGACCACTTGGCCACCGCGGCCACAAACTTATTCTTAGCTAAGTATAGTTAAATTACTTATAAAATACATTGTACAGTACTAATACATTTAAAAAAGTATTTTATCAGTGTAAATGCGTATTTTTTATGTCAGAGTGTATTTTTTTGTTTACTTTCAGTAAACTAATAATATTTGTTAAATAATCTTTTGTTTTCGACTTTTTAATAAGCTCGCATGAGTTACACGCCCCTCTAGGGGACGCGCCCCATAGTTTGAGAATCATTAACATAGAGGCGTCCGAAAACCACTTCATCTTAGGAATAACTATGACAATCTCCTGGATTCAATTTCTCCCTCATTATACAAAATATTTGTTAAATATGGTTTTTATGTACTTTCCTGGTAAATTATGTACAAACATGGTTTTATTAATTTATAAAAATAAGGTGAAATTTGAATGTTTTCTTACAATTTCATCTTATTTTACTTTTTTGAAGATAAGTTAAGGTATAACACGACTACCCTAAAATTGTGAATTTTGCCAAAAATTGACAATTTTTTTGTACTTTTATTTTATAGGCCATCTTATTAGCTTTATAAAAATACCCAGTTTATTATTTTCACCGTTCACTAGAACAAAAACTACAAATGTTTTAGTAACAGCATATGCCAAAACTTCAAGCAAGATATGGCATACTTTAAAACGCGTTTTACTCGAAATGTGTTTCTTTTAAAATGCTCAAACCAGGAGTGCGATTGCTAAAAAATTTTTGAAAATAATTAACTGTGAAAGTTTTGTGTATGATCTTTATAGAAGTAGATGTATTTTAAAATTCAGATTTATCAATCACTGTTGTATTACAAAATTTACAGTCTCTTATGAGAATATAATCAGTGTTTTTTTAAGCAATTTCATATAATAACTAAGATAAAATGCTCTAGTTTTAGTAAAAATGAAAATATCTCTTATCCTAAAAGCCATTTCAAAAATAAATAACAGAACAATACATCAGAAATGAAAAATTTAAAATTTTGTTCATTAATTTTTGGTACAGAAAGGGCTGCGTTTATGTTATTTTTTGTAAATTGTTACCCATTTTTTCCCATTTTCGTAATAATAATTTATTTTTCTCTTCTTAATTTTAGCACATTTTTCTTAAAATGTACTAAGCAAATCTAAAAACCAGAAAAAAATTAATATATTTCTTTTTTTTTTTTTAAAGTTGTCGAAGTATTCGGATACCTTAAATATTGTGTTACACATATTTCAAAAAGAATTTACATTGAATGAAATACGTTTCTTGTACTTCATAAAAATAAAATGAGACATTTTAATTGAAACGTAACTGAGGCTCAAAGTCATGGTTTTTAATGAATAATTAATGAATATTTCCAAACTTTTCTGTGTACACTTCCTTTTTCCATTCCTTTAACAGCGTTTATATACGAGAGTTCTCATTTCAATAAAATCATTCGAGCAATAAGGTTATGCATGTATTTGTTATACAGGATCAAGCATCATACTCCCTTTTCTATCTTTTTTGAGGAAAGTACTTGAAGACCCTTTATTTTCTTCAACACCAGGAATTCTTTTCTGTTTTAGGAGTGTTACGCCTTTGTAGCTCAAGTACAACTGTTAAATATTTTGATTCGTCACAATAAAGTAGAATAAATTAAATTCTAATCTTATTTATACTTAATTTAAATTGGTACTTTAATGTAATACATGACATTCTAAAAAATACCTGGATTTTCTTTGTTTTTCTTCATTTTTGAGGATGTTTAAATTCTAAGACACATTACTTTTACATATCCAGTTGCTCGCAAAAAGAAAGCGATTGAAAATTTTTAAACTTTAATTTTAGATTTTCCTAATTGCTACCAAAAGAAGACATTTTCAATGCTTCTTTTTTTGTGACATTTATGCATATCAAATTATTTAAAAAGTTTTAAAGCTCTCGTTTTATTTAATAGCAAAAATATTTAAACAGAATTATAGGACATTTATAATCTTTTTTTGAAAAATAATTAAAATTGGTATTATCTATGTGCCTATAAACTTCTTTTTAAAAATAGCTCTGCTTAGTTCCTTTTATCTTGTATTACTAATTAGTATTCAAAATCTAGATTTTAAAGACATATTTTAGCAACAAATATGCAACAGCTAACTGAAACAAATTTAAAAAATTGCTTTTTAATTACGAAAAACTAAAAGCCATATAAAGGTTTATGAAGATAGAAGATTCCAGAAAGATTTAAGAAGATTTTATTTATTCCTAAATAATCGTAGTAAAAGTGAGGCATCTAACTGAAATGGTACAATTAAAATATAAGCAAATTATTTAGAACAAACTCTACCCCTTTATTTTTAGATACAATTTATCAGAGATTATGTTTACATTTCCCTTTATTTCATAAGCATTACTTTTATCTGTAGAAATTAGTCTTTTACGAGGTTCTATACATGCAACAAATTCGAAATTCTAATTCAAACTGTCGTTTGCAGATATAAAAAAACATACGTTATTTAAATTTGAATCACCAATGCGTGGAAATAATTCAAGATACTACGGCCCCTTCTACAGTACAACTTATTTCTGACTTTAATACTAATTTACATCAAATGAATTGAAATTAGAATTTAAATGGATGGAATAATCTCAAATGTAGAAGGTATGAAGGATAATGAATCTCATTTCAGTAACCTTAGGCTGTTTAACAGTTCTACGAAGTTGCTATCGTCATTGTTCCTTAATGGGGAGAAATGAGTGAATCCACTTATGTAAATTATAAACTTTAATGCTGAATTACAAAATGTATGCCAAGAGCTAATCTCTTAGTTAGAGATTAAAATGGTTTTAATTGGGCTATGTTGTTTCTGAAAACATTCAAAAATCATTATGTGTAACAGGAATCAATTTCAAGGGTAAACTTGTAAGAATATTAAATTTGAATGGGTAATATAATGCAGCGTGTAGAAGTTATTAATGTGTGTAAACACTATCAATCCCAAACTTATTTTTTCTAGCTTTAACACATATGTTTCATTTTTTTTTAGTTATTCGTATCAGCAACCAATATAATGGTACAGAAATTTCTTTATCGATTTAAATAATAAATTTAAAGGGGTTTTTTTATTTCAAATTATGACACAGATTCATATAAAATTAGCTATAAATATTGGTAGTTTTAAAAATTATCGTTGTAACTTATCCTAAAAAAGAGGTTTTTAGATTTTTTGTTTTAATTTCATACGGGTAATATATTGGTAAAGGTAATTGCGAAATTCTAAAATACTATTTTTTCATTTAATTGTTTCAATATTTTCATTATTTTCAATACACATTGCGTTTAAAGTTGCTAGACAGGCGCTATCAATAATTAAACTAATGAAAAGTTGTTGCAGTTATTTTCTTGCCTTCAAATGATGAAAATGTACATATTTATTAAAACATTTAATAAAAATTGCGAAACATTTATTTTTATATTAACATAAGAATTCGATGCATTTCATAAAATTTATATATAAACTATACATATTTCTTTTTCTTTTTTTTTCTTTACTTGTAATTACAAAGTAAGAAATTCATTTTCGTTAAATTATAAATTTTGTTCTTTTTCTACTTTTTATAGAACATCTTAGGTTTGTACTTAAGTTGATATATTGTAAAACAAAAGTTATCATACAACAGTTATGATACAAATGATCCGCGTGGACATAATTCGACGAAAGTGGAAAGAGAAATTAAGGTGAAACAAACAAAACCCAACGTTAATAGAATGAAGAGCCTCTTTTTACAGTTTTGCATCTTTTCACAACGTAAATTCAATTTAAAATTGAAACATTTATAAATTTAAAAGTCGATCACACTCCTTTGGCAACATTGTTTCGATGTCTAGCTAGCTATGGGAGATAGCAAAAGAGCTGTAACTGCCCTCGCAGGAGTATCCAAATATTCTTTTCACAGTTAAGGTCTGCAAATCTTACTGATCAATCCATAAAAAAATAAGTCCAGTTTCTAAAAATTCATTGCCGAATGAATCGTATGCGGACAAACGTAATGTACCCCTAAAAATGTCAAGTATAGCCTCCAAGATTATATTACTGTATCTCACAACAATTATAGAACCTTTTCCAAAGATATGCAGATATGCGTACTTGTCTTACATAATGTTTATCCAGACCATCAACGCGTCCCTGGTTTCGTCTAGATTAGGGGTGGCCAACCTGCGGCACGCGTGCCACAGTGTGGCAAGGTGGAGTTTCTACAGTAGCCCGCGAAGACGTACTAAAAAATTAAAACGTTTGTAAAATAATAAATAACATTTTCTTACAATTTTATTGGAATACGGTTATTTCAGACAAAAAAATCTAAATGTATTCTAAATACACTTAATTTAATTACAGTAGAAAATTATGTAGAGAATACTCCTTCATTGTTGTGTGCACTGAACTTACAAAAGAAATACACTCGTGAGGTATTGGAATTTAAGGTAGTGTTTTTTAAAGTATGTGGAAGGAAACAATGAACTGCCCAGTGGGTGCTTTCTACTCAAGAATAAAGATTGGCTATGAGATTTAGCTTTTCTTATGGATATTATGGGACATTTAAATAACTTAAATTTAAGATTCCAGAGATCTTTTCATAGATCCTTTTTTTCAATTTCTTTTCAAGACATTTATTGTTACAACACCTGAAATCCAAATCCTAATTATTGACCTACGGCACATACTACACTGAAATAAAATAAAAGAAACTTATTTCAACGGCAAATGATTTGAATTATATTGAAATTCCAAATTTGCGCCAAAAAGCAATTTTCCAAATTTACAGGATTTGGCTCTCAGTATTTGTTTTGAAATTTTTGGATCAGCATATATTTGTGACTTTATATATATATATTATATATATATATATATAAGTCAAACTCAGTCAAAATTAATTGCTAAGCACCCAAAACAAATTAACTTTGTTTGATTCTTTCTCTAGTACTAATCCTAATAGATAACTTGGTAAGGTAACTAATAAATTCAAAAACCTCATTAGGCAAGTACAGACTGTTTAACAATTATTTAGAATTAAGTGTTTTAAAAGTTATTCATTTTCTTTTTATACCTAACCTAACTAATTATGTGGGGGGAATTACAAAAGTTTATTAGTGATGAAACCTCGATTTGTGTTTTGTCTTGTATAAATTTTTTTAAATTTCTACTAACTTAGACACATAAAAAATGTACTATTTGCGTTAAAAATCTTCCATAAGCCATTTATCACCTTTTCATACTTTTTTGTTTGTTGGGAAAGTTGGAAGTGTGACTCTCATTATTTTTCTTATCAGATTGTAGCACTGTTCCCAAAATGGTTGGCCACCCTGCTGTAAATGAAAGTACGTTGAGAATCAATGGTTCAGCTGAATTTGGACACTTTAAAGAATACAATGTTCTCCCATTGATCCCAACACAATAGAAGATGTTCTTCAGAGAACTGAAAAATTGTTGCTCACCTTTTACGTCTCACTGTAATGGTTATCTGTATGGTATCACACTAATTGGTTATCTTGGCATTAACCTTTGCTTTCTCTCCACAAAGTTCCAATCTTATCAGTTTTATTTGATTTTTTTTATTGAGAACATTTATAACCCCCATGCACCACAAAGTATCATACGGGAGCTTACATAGAAGTAAGTTGAAACACACATCACAAAGGAAAGAAGGATTACAACGCAAACATCCATGCCTTCTTTGGGATTAGAACCCAGGCCCTACGGCACCGCTGTCAGCGTCACTAACCCCTACACCATTTGGGTGGTCAAGTTTCCTTTTTAATAAGTGTACTAATATCAAGAGCTATAGAAATACTAAGTAATGAATATATCATTGTTAGAGCTCTTTCTTAATATTTCACCGAAAAAAAATCGCTTTCTACATATTAAATAGAATTTATTATAATTCTGAGAATTGGGTTTTTTTTAAAGAAAATATATGTGAAGGCACATTTTTAAAATAATAATTTTAACTTTAATTTATTCTTAGCAGAAAAATTTGAATTTAAATCTTCAAAGGAAACATCAAATTTACCTGTAATTATGCAGTTGGTTTCTCTCAACTATTACATCCAAAAGCATATGCCAATGAAAAAGAAAAAGTAGCATATTCTAATCTCAATTTTCTTCTTTGGGTTAATATTATGTAAAAAGACATTAACATTATAATGCGAAGAATCTACTCTAAATAATCAACAAGTTTTTCAAATAAAAAATAACATTAACAGCTTTTTTCAGGAAGGTTTGACAATGAAAACATTTCTATCCTTTTGTAAATTCAGCACATATAAATATTTGTAACACAATAAATCAAAATGTTAATAAAGAAGCTGAAAGGAACACAAAGCATTCTGGTGAGTTTTATTTTTCAAAGTTCTTGTCTACCAACCATTTGAATTCATCTGACCCTTTGGTACTTCTCAGTATTTAAAACTTAGATGACTATGTTTGGTACAAGAAAACAAAATGCATTTAAGAAGACAAGATTTTCTTTTACTTTCTTCTCTTTTAAAACTTTTTTATATCTAGACAATGGTCTACATTTAGGAATGCAATTAGAAATATTCTAACATACTGTTCACGATTTCAAAAGAAGAGGAAATGAAAATCACATGTCAAAAAATAAACTGTGTTGTAGAGTTTATCTAAATATTTTCATCATCAAAAGTTGCAGTAACTGATTCGGCGTACAGGGTGTCCCAAAATGCAAGCAAGAAGTAATTTTCATAAAAATCACGCGTTGTTAATTAAAAATTGTAAATTTCTTATTAATTCATATATAGGGTTATGAATATATATATTATAACGCATGTAAAGCTGTGCGGTTTTGCTGGTGCACACAATATCCATTCTTTAGTTGAAATTTTCCATGGCCATTTTGTAATGTGGCTGTATTTTTTTGATACAGGGCTCCATTTTCTTCTTCAATATGCGAATAATCGTAGGCTTGTGTAGGCACACGAGCTTTACACTTCCAAAACTACCAAGATAAAAATCCAAACATTGCTAAATTACATGACTAATAGGCCAAATTTTAACCACCAAAACTGGAAATTATATGAACAGTACCTTTTAAAATATTATTTGACAATAAGAATGAATTGTTCTTTCGTATAGTACACCATTTTTAATAATCCTGAATTATCAGCTGTCATGTGATCCCATTTTCTTCTTCTTCTTTGGTAATACTTTATCATACAAA
>BMAO01030089.1:0-13134 GCA_019973975.1 Trichonephila clavata
CAAAATTCATATAATTTTGCAAAATAGCAGTTTTGAACGCAACAAAATACCTCAATAATGCTAAATGATAAATTCAATGACACATTAAACACCTGCATTGCCATTGAACAAATTCTGATGACATTCATTAGGTCCAAAAGTTTATTTAGTACTACATTTTGGTAAGAAATATATAGTTAAAATGTATGCATCTTACGATACATAACAATTCCACTGTCTTAAAAAATTATCAAAGTGCACTTTAGTGAATTGTAGCACATTTTAATGTATTCGTCAACATTTTCGAATAAAAGTTTGTATTTGTTCTATTTTTCACATTTGATGTATTATTTCATCAAGATATTTACTTCACGTATGAAAGTATTTAAATTTTAATGTGCAGAAACACACAATTAAAATGGAATGGTTGCGTTTGTCTATGTAATGGGTTTGTTTAATAAAGAAATGGGCATTATTTTAACCCTATCGCTGCTCATCCAGCGATTTCCATGAGCTAAGTACGCGTAGCAGACGTAGTACTACGCAGCGAGAGGGTTAACAAAGTAACATTTGTCTCCATATCAGAGTTTAAACAATGTTTAAAAGTACAGCTAAATATATCACAATGTAACTTGCTAAAAATAAAAGTGGATTTCAGTATACTTTAAACCCATAAATAATTATATAACTTAGGTATCTCATTTAATTTGCATAGTATTGTGAAAAAAACTATGAGTGCAGTTATGCGTACAATTTAAATTAAAGAAGATATTACCGGCATAAAAATTGTAAGTTGTTAAAATCAACTATACATTTAAAATATATTTTTAAGGTAATTGAATTCGTCAGAAATACTTTTCCTCGCTTGAAATATTAGATATAAAATAAAATTTGTTTTTGAGCTCAAATAAAATAAATCCGAACTACTTCTACCAAAGGCAATATATTTAAAATTTTTCTCCATGATGAAGCATTATTTAAAACAGTCTCGATATATTTTCTAAACTTCACTTTTAAATTACATGTAAGTAAGCGAACACTTTTGAAAATCAGTGAAATATAATATATTTAAATTCTAAAAAGCAAAAAGGAAAGTAAAAATAGACTAAAACATAAAAGTCTAAATATGGAAATATAAATAAAATCAAAGAAAAAAATAAAATACGTGTTCAAAAACTAAAAATGGTAATTTCTTAAAGAAAATGCACAATACTGCTAAAAACAAGTAAGTATTAAGCTTTCAATACTTTTTCTTTTTGCCTAAAATGTATGTGTCTTATTCAAAACAATGTATAATCCCTAGGAAGAGTAAAAAGTATGTTACTATTCAAATTAAAAGTAATTTAATTTCTATAAAATGCTGAACAAAATATCAATAATCATACATCTGTAATTCTAATGTCACAAAGGTATTCCCAAATAACATGCACGATTGTAAGTAAACATTTGGATTTATTGACGGTAAATTACCCTGTCTTTTTTTCCCCCATTGTTATTGAAAAGCATATATGTCAGGCTCCAAGCCTGCTGTTAAAAGAAGGAAGAGGCCATTTTAAAATATCAGTACTTTATTGTTATTCGATAATAGTTAACCCAACATGGCGACCATTTGGCGCCCATTCGGCTAAAATAAAAGGTACCTTCACAGTGAGGAGTCACCAGTCAATCTTTTCGATTATTCTCTATAATATATATTATATTAATTTTATATAATATATTATATATATATAAATATATATAGTAGATATATTACATACTATAACTACGTTTGAAGAATATATTACATGTTTTTATTTTCAAAATATTTTGGCAAGTAAAATTTAAAACTTGGAAACATTTATTAAAACATTTTTACACACACACACACACACACATATATATATATATATATATATCCACGTTTGTGTTTTAAAAAACTTCTTTAAAACTAATTTAAAAACAAATTTTTGCTTTAAAATTTTACGAAATATTTTTAGATCTACTATCATATTCATTATTGGAGATTAATTACATTCTTGCGTCTATAGTTCCAAACAAAGGGAATTTAAGGAAATGAAAAGATTAGTATTTGGGAGGGAAATTTCTGTATTAATCCTAATGTTATTTCATTTCAAACTATAAAATATTTATTTTATTAATTGAAAATAAAAGAAAACATGTTCTTAACATATTTCGACATTAAATGAAAAACTAATTGCAAGCATTATTTTGGGTTACCATTTTTCATAAAAAAAAAGAAAAGAAAACATGTTCATTGCATTAATTACTTCATTAAAAGTTTCACTGTTAAAATATATTTCTATTATTTTGTTCACTATGGATATATTTTTTTTTCATTTTAAAACAATGTGAATTAATCTTTATTCTATGAACATTTAGATTTTCCAAATTCAAGTACATTTTCAAAACCATTAACGGTAAAATAATTGAGAGAGGGAAATTATTTTGAAAAGCGATACTACAGACAGTCCTACGTGTAATCGATTTTACAACCTTCATTAACAGAATTATTGGAAGCGAATTCATTTTCTCAAATTCAAGGAGATCTTCCCTGAAATTATAGTAAATTGGATGCATCAAATGGTATTGTGCGTGTGGTATCCTATATCACAGCAGTATTTGTCTAAATTAACTAATTCACTAGAAATCGAATTCAATTAATGATATTTCAGTCTGTTATTTTAATAAAACTATGAAATATATTATGGCCAACCTATACTAATAAAAGAAAGATCATCTGTTTTCAAGTGTTTCGGTCAAACAATGCCGCTCAGAAGTATGAAACTTGGCACACTCGTCATTATGCTTTTAACCGTAAAGAAAGATTTTCAAAAAATTTACAATAGATTTTTTGAAAATTCAGTTTTTAAGTAATGTTCTAGACAACTGGAGATAAAACCTCTTATCACACCACTTCTAACTATGCGAAAATTTATAATTCGAGCAGTTTTTAAAAAGATTGTTGCATATATTATTACAAATATACCAGCCTTAAAGTAACCCAATAGCTAATTCCCGAACCGTTTGAATTAGATATGCACTTCTAATTTACAAAATGTTTTAAAAAAGGTAACGAATGTTTTTAAGTGCTTTTCGAACCAAAAGACCCATTTACAAAAATATTACACAAATTAATTTTTATATGGTCCCCAGGTCATATCACTTATATTTAGAAAAAGGTGCAGTACACAAAAACAAAGTAAACACAAAAAGTTTCATTTTATTACGATAAAAACTGGCCGAGTTATGCCTACAAAAATTTGAAGCATCTGAACTGCTCAGAAAAGGGGGTCGTGTATAAAGAGAGTTTGGAGCACAGTAATGCATTATCTACAGAATGAGCACACAAAAAAATCATTGAAAAATTAAAACATCGTAGTAAACATCATACATTGACAATTTGTATTGCGGTATATCAAACAATAGAAACTAAATTAAAGAAATACAACTTGTACTGAAAAGATTAAAACACCTTTTGTTTTAACAAATAGCAGCAAAATAGTACAGAATTTGCCGTTCAAATTATAGCATAATGTGGAATGATGCGCCAAATCATGAATCAGGGGTTTTATTATATCAGAATGACCAAATTAACTTAAATAATGGTGAAGGCACGAGACGGGGAATAACTCTATTTCACTCCCAGTTTTATATAAGCGCTATACAGCAAGGGCAATTGTGTAATAAGATGAATGTCTTCGAGTAGGAAATTAAATGGCATAAAGTCTTGCCGCCTCTCTCTTATTTCGATTACACTGCCCATAAAACAGTACAATTTAAAGTTTCTTCATTTGTATACATCTTGTTCTCCCCTACTATAATTCATGATATTAGAATACGACTGTATGCAATTGCAAGCGACTACACAACAGATTTTTAAGTTCGTCATGATCAGCAAAAAACACAGCAAATCAGACTGAAGCCGTAGCATATATGACTATTTTTTGGAACTCCTATTGAAATGTTTTCTTCGTCCAAAATATATTTTATTTTTTTTCTACTTTTTACACATACACAGAAATAAATTTTATTTCATAAGTACTCAATTATTGTATTATTAACGTATGCTTTTAAATTTAAAAATAATTTACATAAGAATGACGTGCAAGAGCGAAAGTTTCCTAGCAGAGTTCCAACTAATTTTACTTTGGTGACGGCCCCTTACTAGCTTCTTGGAAAATAGCCTAGAAAATGCATATAAAGTAAGATTTTCAAAGTTCCATAACTCGGGCAGTTTTTATCGTATTAAAATGAAACTTTTTGTGTTAAATTTGTTTTTATGTACTGAATCTTTTTCTAAATATAAATGATAGGACCTAGGGACCGTTTAAAAATTAATTTTTGTAATTTTTTCCTAAATGAGTTTTTTGGTTCGAAAAGCACGTAAAAACATTCCTCTTACCTGTTTTAAAACATTTTTCAAATTGGAAGTGCATATCTAAACCGAACGGTTCGGGAATTAGCTATTGGGTCACATTAAGGCTGGACATCCTGTATATATGCTTATGGTTGTATTTGTTCTGTTTTTTTTATGCAGTTTTTAGCAGAAATCACAATTATTTTTTTTTTTAATAAATCGTAAAAAGTGTTCTTCCAAAATTTTCTCTTTTTTTGGTTTGACAACACAGATTTGCTTACAGTTGAATCGGAATGTCATTTCGTTTTTCTTAATTAAACGTATTTTATCCTTTTCCGTAATTTCAAACAATAATGATGCAATATTTCTCTTTCAGAAAGTCTTCAATTTTCAATTAATGCTAATATTATAAGATTTCTTTTACGAAAACCTGCTCAATATAGTCACCAAAAATGGTAGGTGCAATCGTCGTAAAAAAATATAACCGCTGGTAATCTCTTACTAATACATTTTGAAAGCAAGTCGTGGTCTTTTCTTATTACACAGTATTGTCTTTTTCATGATACATCAAACATGAATAGAAAATCAATGAAAATTAAAATGTATTAATATTTTTGTATATATGTAATATTGTAGTATATATGCGCAATAATTTGTATTAATATTTTTGTATATATGTAATATTGTAGTATATATGCGCAATAATTTGTATTAATATTTTTGTATATATGTAATATTATACATATATGCGCAATAATATGTATTAATATTATCGCGTTTTCTCCTCACGAACGCAAACTTGGAGAGTTCGCCGTCAAAACGTATTAGTACCAAATTAATTTAACTGTTTTATTTTTGTTTATGATTATTTCTTATATATTTTTGTGGTTTGTAATAATGATTGTTGATTGCATAATTAACAAACTAATCTTCTTGCAAGGTCTAATTTTTTTTGTTTTTGTACTGACCCCCTTTTAAAGATATTTTCATTCCATTCAATGTTCTATCTTTTTTTATAGCCCTGATTCGTCTTAGCCTTGCTATGGGCATCATTAAATCATGAAGATATGTAACGGGTCTATCCGCGAAGCTTCTACTATTCATCTTGGGTAAAATTATTCTTTTTTATTGTAAGGTCTTTTGAAAACTTTCCTAGGCGAAGAAAGCGAGATTTAGGTAAATGGAGTACTTCGATTTAATTTCGTAGCATTAGTGTACGCGATGATGGTCGAGGGTTGATAGTAGGCAATTAAAAGTTGTTTAAATTGTAAACAAGACTACGACTGAAAGGTTGTTTAGTTAAGCTAGATATTTTTTTTAAGGAGAATTCAAGCGTAGAAGTCAAGTTCACTCCAGGGTTTAGCTAAGAAATTTTAATTATATGTTAGTTGTTTTAAGCCTATGCGATTGCCTTTCTATGTTTATTATTAAGTGCTTTCCGTACCTTTAATTGTGTTGGTTGATTGAGTGAAGATAGTAATAAAACTGTGTTTAAATGTTGCTATTACTGATCTTTGCTCGAACCCCTAAACATAAACAACCCATGGGTGATCACAGATACTCCCTTTAAACCTTTAAGCTGTATCTGAGAAAAGTGCACAGACTGTATACATATTTTGATAATTTTCAGTTGTAAGGATCTTGGGTTTGAAGTTGTGTTTCCAAGTTGTCGCAAACCTAAATTTTGAGGGTATTATCAATCTTTGGCTGTTCTTGGAATACAATCAATTTATGTTGATATCAGGACACTGGAAGTTATTGAACCAATAATAAGTAACACTAAACCATTGCATGAATCTTACCACCTTTCATGTGGCTCATCTTGTATACATCCATTTACATAGGCTGGCCATTTGGGCAAAAGAGCTATTAAAATGACATTTCCTCCGATTAAAAGATAAAAGTATTTTTTTTTTCGTTTATCAACAAATTTTTTTTTTATTATTGTAGTAAAGTAGTAAAAATTCTAGCTATAACTATGATAGATAAAATGATATACCAACATAAATGAATTAAATAAAAAATTTTACTTACTTATTTGATTTTCTGACATTTTTTTTTTTTTTTGTTGCTCTTGTTGTTCTAGGACTGTTAATAATGGTTTCATCAAATTCGAATTTTAATTTATCTATTTAAAAAAGCCTTTGATCTTAATTAATGTCATAATTCTACTCTTTGTTACGTCACTTCATATTTATTTATGTGTATTTTATTTGTTTCAATTTTTAAGATTTCTATTAGTAATTTAATTGTTCAGAACTGTTTTTGGTGATTTCATCAAAACTAGGCTTAATTTTTCCGTTTAAGATAATATTTGAATTTAGAGATTATGTTATAATTTCTATTTCAGTGTTCCACAGTTTAATATTTGGTTATTTCTGAAATGTCATTCTCTTGCTTATGATTATAGTGTACATTAATGATGTGATACCGTAACTTAAAAGTTAGTTTTTCAGCCAAACAATAATTTGTGAATATTTTTGTAAGCATGATTCTAGATCATGATTACTTATTCCTCAACGTAAACATCAACAGGATTTTTAGACAATGAAATTACCGTCACTTCTTGCCTTTTATTCTCATTTAAAAAAAATCTCTACAAAGGTAAAAAAAAAAAAAATATTACTTCTTTTTCTTCATCAAAAATTATAAATCTCACTTATTGTAACAATAAGGTAGAAATTCCCAGTTGCAGTATAACAGAAAGAAAATAGTTCTAAATTTAAACTGATAGCTTCTAATTGCTCGACAATAATTGAAAATAAATTAGATTCCATTTATGTAAACAACTGGTAATAACCACATTTGTCTTGTTTTCTACATTTTGCATTATTTTGCATCATGGTTTTTATAACTGATAAATAAACAAAAGGCTTCATTTCCCAATTCGTTAGGCTTCGCGATGCCATTAATAAATCTCAAATCCATACAATGTCCATTTGAGGCTTTAGAAAATCCGTGTTTATCGCATGGGCAACTCCATATATGTTGCATGCCTACGTATGGGGGAACCACCGAATAAATTTTTGAAAGCAAAAGACAAGTTTCCAAAAAATATTTTGCACCGATTAGCGATTAGCTATATTAAAATTATTTATTGATAGAAAGATAAAAATATTATTAAAAATGCTAAAAATCAACACCCTTAACCTCATTTATAATATTAAATCTTCATATTTTGTTATTAACAACTTCGTAAATAATTCATGCATTATACTATACTTAAATAATAAATAAATAAAAATATAAAATTTTAAAAAAATTACGTTTTTTTTGCTTACTTCAAAAAATTAATTTAACTACATTGAATAGTTTAGAAAAATATTGAATCAACGTATTAAACAAAGCCACAGCAATGCCTGGCCGGGTCATCTAGTTTATATATATATATACGCTCATGTCATAAATTAAGGATAATTCAGAATCATACAGAAATTGAACTCTAAAATAAAAATTTCACCTGTAGAATTCTCACACCATCTTAAAGAAGAATATGAAAACTACAGGAAACTACCAGATGGTAGAATTTTCGGACGACTGGAATGTCGACGTACCCAGCTGGAAGTATCCGAGGAACTTGGAATCGCCAGAGTGTCATGTTCAGGCTTTGGCAACGATTCCAAGATGATGGTAATGTGATTAGATGTTACACCACAGTCACCCCCGAATTACAACGCCGAATGAGGACCGGTATTTCGCAGTTACTGCCAAAAGAAACAGACGGAGCACAGCATCAGACCTATCTCGTCAGCTCTCTTCAGCTACCGGTACGACAGTTTCTAGCAGACCGAGTACAGACGCTTAGGGCACATTGGTCTAAATGCTCGTAGGCCCGTCAGATGTGTTCCCCTTACGCAACTCACTATCGTCTGCGATTAACCTGGACTAGAGAGCATTTATTGTGGACACCGCAACAGTGGTCTTGTGTGGAGTTTTCCGACGAGTCCAGGTTTAGTTTGCAGTCTGATTCTCTCCGGACTTTCATATGGAGAGCGCAGGTACCCGATACCACCAAAGAGAACACCACTGAACGACACCGTTACAGTGGTGCAGGATGGCTCGTTTGGGGATGAATTATTCTTGGTTCCAGAACTGACCTGCATGTTCAGACTGTAACGATGACAGGCCACATCTATCAGGATGTCATTCTGGAACAACATGTACGTTTGTTTCGGGCGCAATGGGTGCTGAATTTCTGTTTATGGATGACACACCCGTCCTCACCTTGAAAACATTGTAGACGAATGCCTTCAATCTGAGAATATCACCTGTAAGGATTGGCCATCATACTCACCGGACTTGAATCCAATAGAGCTTGTGTGGGATATGCTTGGACGACGAATTGCAGCCTGTCAACCCCCTCCCACCTGTCTACCGAATTTCGGAGGACATTGCTTGATAAGTGGTGTAATAAATCCCAAGAACAGATTGATAATTTGATACTAAGCATGCGTAGGCGTTGTAAGGCCTGTATTGCATTGTCCGGGAGACATACTCCGTATTAACCATCATACTAACCATGTTATACTGCTTTTGTAAATAGGTTCTTTTTTGAAATTTGCCTCCAGGGAGTAAAATTTGCAATTTTTATTAATTATGTCAAACAAATAGCATTTTTCTTGCTCTTTACCTTCTGTTTATTAAATAGACTTTACAATAAGTTAAATTTGTTTTGCTTCATTTTCTTTCTTTGCCTGAATTTCATTATCCTTAATTTATGGACACGTGTATGTATATATATATATCTATATATATAAAGGAGAAAAGCGACTCACTCACTGACTGACTTACTGACTAATCACGAAATCTCTGGAACTATTCAACCTACAGACTTGAAATTCGGTAGACATTTTCCTTTAATAGAGTAGACATCAGCTAAGAAAGGATTTTCCGAAATTCGAAACGCAAAGGTCTTTACGAGGGGTTAAGGGCTTTAATAATAATTGTTTCCATGTTTAAACTACTTGATGTACAATCTTGAAATTGGGTAAGCGGATTCAATTCAGAGAGTAGATATCCGCTACAAAATGAGTTTGCTGAAAATCGACCCCCAAGTGGCGTTGCAGTGGCTTAGGGGGCGTTATAGATAATTATTTCCATTTTTAAACTATTTGACGCACTGTCAAATTTGATATATAGAATCCTTTCGTAGAATAATGATCAGTTACAAAACGGGTTTTGTGAAAACAGACTTCTAAGTGGCGTTGCGGGGATTAAGGGGCGTAATAGATAAATATATCCGGTTTTAAACTACTTCACCTACCTGCTTGAAAATTGGTAAGTAAGTTTCTTTCCTGGAGTAAATATCCGCTACAAAATGGGTTTTGGGAAAATTGACCCAAGGGGTGTTGCGGGGCGGGGGGATTAAGGGGCGTTATAAATTCCTATTTTTAAGTTATTAGACGTACAGTCTTGAAACTTAGTAAGCAGATTTCTCTCATAGGGTAGAGATACGCTAAAAATGGGTTTTGTGAAAATTGCCCCCAAGTGGCGTTGAGGGCACTTAAGGGGCGTTTTAGATAATTATTTCCATTTTTAAACTATTAGACTCACAGTCTTTATATTTGATAAAGAGATTTCTTTCCTAGAGTAGAGATCAGCTATAAGAATGTTTTGTGAAAACAGACCTCTAAGTGGCGTTGCAGGGGAATAAGTGGCGTAAGAGATAAATATTTTCGTTTTTAAACTATTTGACCTACCTGCTTGAAAATTAGTAGGAATGTTTCTTTCATGGAGTAAATATCCGCTACAAAACGGGTTTGGAGAAAAATGACCCCCAAGGGGAGTTGCGGGGGGTTAAGAGCAGATATAAATAATTATTTCTTTTTTTAAACTATTAGACTCACAGTCTTGAAATTTGGTTAACAGATTCCTCTCATAGGATAGAAATACACTGCAAAATGTGTTTGTGAAAATCGACCCCTAGGTGGTGTTGCGGGGGTTCAAGGGACGTTATTGATAATTTTTTTGCATTTTTAATTAATTGGACGCACAGTCTTCAAATTTTGCAAAGTAGATTCCTTTCATAGAGTTAAATTCCCCTACAAAATGGGTTTTGTGAAAACAGACCCAGAAGTGGCGTTGCGGGGGCTCAAGTGGCGTTATAGGCAATTAACCCCATTTTTAAACTGTTAGACGTACAGTCTTGAAATTTGATAAGCAGATTCCTTTCGTAAAGTAGAGAACCGCTACAAAATGGGTTTTCGCGTATATCAACTACGAAGTTTAATTTCGGGACATTAAGAGGCGTAATCGATAAATATTTCCATTTTTAAACTACTTGATCATCCTGCTTGAAAATTGGTAGGCATGTTCCTTTCATGAAATAGAGTTCCTCTAACAAAGAGTAAAATGAAAATTGACCCCCAAAGATGTTTGCGAGGGGTCAAGAGGAGTTACAGAAAAAAAATTCCTGTTTTTAATTGTTAGACCCATATACTTGAAATTTGTTAAGCATGTTTCTTTTGTTGAATAGGGATCCACTAAGAATAAATTTTAAGCAAATCAATTTCTGGGGGTTGCAGGGGGTTACTGGGACGTATTGACAGAAAAAAATTACTTTTTTTGAGCTACAAGGTCTTATAATAATGAAATTTGGTTTGCATTTTTCTTTTGTTGAAGTGAAATCCGCTAAGAGCAGTAATTTTGGAAAACGGCTCTCAACGGGATTACGGGGATATTTATAGTAAAACTTTTGCTTTTTTCTGTTAGATTTAGACTTGAAATTTGGCTTGCATGTTCAATTTACGGAGTAGAGATCCACCGAAAATTGGTTTTGCGGGAATCCTCTTGGTTTTTGAGTTACGAAAGTGCAAACATCATTCTATGCTTCAATTTTAGAGATTTTTAGAAAATACAAAATTAGATAGTTCTGCCCTTTTTTTTTTATCAACAGGTGACAGTTACAGGTATAAGTATATTTTTCAATTCAATCGAATGCTTAATGCTAGAACTTAGATATCAATAATTTATACATATATATAAGCAGTAAAAATTTATAAAACATCATGAAATACCCAGCGAAGCGGGCGGGTAACAGCTAGTATATATATATATATATTTATACATAATGGATGCTTGCATATATTGTCTCGCTTCACTCCAACACCATTTAACCCATCACTATAAAAATTGACATATATATGTACTTTTTGTAGACAAGGTTTTTGTGCTATCCTATTTGTTGCAGCTCCCCAACAATTAACGCTACAGTATTTCAACTACTTCAACGTTCAATCAGTCACCAAGTTGCCAACGTGGTCACCAAAAATGATGCCAAGTTTGTTATATCACCAACATTTCGTTATGTTTCCATTGAATCGGCATTGTAATGTATGAAATTTCATTGCTTGTGAATATTACAATTTTAACATAAATTGATTAAAACATAAAATATTAACGTATTACATATTCAGATATAAATTACACTATTTTAAGCTTTTATTGCACAAAATTTGTAACACTGTTTTACTTTTGCTTTGCATAGGTCATCTTGGAAAGGTGTTTTCAAAAGTCGACCCACAAGAGTGTTACAGGGAGTTATAAATAAAAGAAATCCTTTTTCTTAGCTATTAGACCTTCAAATTTTAACAATTATGGTGCTTTCTTTATTCTGAGAGCATAAAAAAAGCTTTTTTTTATTTGCAATCCATGTAAAATTAGCTTATTAAAAACTTCTTTATCCTTCAATCTGTATTGTTTAATTTTTCAATTCACCCGTGCGAAGAACGGGTTTACTAGCTAGTATCAAATAAAAGATAAAAATGACTGTAGAATTTTGTAAGACGCAAAAATCGAAAAGTTTAATATGAAATGAACAAACCTCTGTAACTGTTGTGACAAGACTTTTGTGTTTCTTGATAATGTGGCTGTGAACGGAAAAAGTATTATATATATGGAAGGCATACACTTTGAGTAAAAGTAAATTGTTATTGAACTTGTTTTCTTGCAATTCTAAAAATTATGTGTGTTATTTCCATTCAGATTGTTCCGAGATTGTTCAATTAGCTTCTCAAAAGGAGTTATATATATAAGCATGAACATTCTGAATCTCTATTCTTAAGCAAAAAAGTTTTCCATTTATTTCATTAAACAATTAATTTGGAACCACAATTTAACTCTCAAAAACTTCAATTTATATAAAAATTAAAAAATACAATCATAAATATATGCATGTAATCTATTTTTAAAGAATAAAATATTCTGTAACAAAATTGCTTCCATTCGTATAAAATTATAGTTTAAAATACTAGAAAAAAGAGACTGAATGTTATATATGCATTTAAAGGAAAGTTTTTCGGTATGCTTTTATAAATTAATTTTTCATAAGATATTGTTAATAACAGAAATTACATCTTTATGACAGAATGGATCAAAACCACAGTTTGGTCAAATGCACATTAATGATAATTGCAAGGATAAAAAAAAATGCAAGTTAGAGGAAATTAAACATAGTTTTTGAAGTTGCACTAAATTGAAATAAAATTAAAAAACGGAGAAAAAGACTTGAAATTTATTTTTTTCTGCTTAAATATAGTGAAAAAAATACTTTATAATGTGTGTAAGTTATTGTTTTACAATTTGAGCAATGAATAAAAACAGTGGTATAATTTACGCAATGGGAGCTGGTTCGCGTTAGGTAAACAGAGATTACCCCCCCCCAATTTTTAATAAAAACAAATTTGTAAAATATAAAATGGCAGACGAACCAAGGCTAAAACTTAACATCATTGAAAAACAAACAAAAAAATGTTTAGGAAGTCGTCAGTCAAAAATAAATAACTGTTACAAATACTGAA
>BMAO01030090.1:0-16319 GCA_019973975.1 Trichonephila clavata
AAAATAAGACAATGGTAAAGAGAAGTAGGGCTTTAAAATGAAAGCACAGCTTTTTTTTAACACTTTTTATAAGCTTCACTTGTATGTAACGGAATCTGTGAATCAATATTTTTATACACCTTAAAAGGTCAGATTAATTCGAAATTTTACTCACTTGTTCAGGACCCATGACTTTGCAATAATTGAATCATTTTGTTCCATTTCCTGATCAGAATTATCAGGATTAACGATTTCCCATTTTCAGATTCCATCCCGCATCTGGCGACTAATTTTAGATCCATTTCCAGATTTGGTGACAAAAAGATTAAGTTACAAATTAGTTCGATTAACTATAAAGGGTGTTTTTTCATTTTTTTTAAAATTATAATTTATTTAAAATAGAGTAATCTGTGAAGAATCAATACAGATTATTAGCAACAAAATCGGAAAATTGGTTTGCTTCGAAGTTACGTACAATTTTTTTATTAGATTTAACAGGGAAAAATTGATTTTAGCTTCTATTACAATAAGTATTACATGGGGGGGGGATGAATGGCAGAATAATGGTATATACAAACTTCAAAAGTTTTTTACGTTAAGGTAAATAACTGATTCTATATCTTTCGAAATGATAGTTGTCATTCATTTTTGATGAATTGAGGATAGATAATTTTTGAATATCATGTTATCAATGAATGATAAGATCGATAGTTTTTATACCACCTGCAAATAAAGTACTTTGAAATTCTATAATATTTTATTGTTGTTGTCTCCTTTTTTTTGCACTGATCTCCATTTGATTGATCTTCTAACTCCTGTTTGATATTGTAATAATTATTGCTCTAATAATGTTAGAAACGTTTTCTTTTCAAGTTTCTTTTTTAAAATTTATGAATATTTTTATCCCAAGTTTCATTTTTATAAACAATAAAATTTCAACTAATCCGGGAAAGGCGTTCTGTACTGTTTTGTACCAGACATAGGAATTTATTTTTAAAGCTGACTTCACAGAATAAAAGACTCGAATACATTTTCAGATAGAAAATTATCTCAGTATTATCTAACTCCACGTTATACCACACAAACATATTTATCAAGTTGCATTCTTAAATTTAAAAATACTTACTAAGTATTCATATGAAGTTTATATAAGGTAACTCTTGTCTACATCTTCAAGGTTAATACATAGTAATTTTAATGAAAAAACAATAGAAATAGAGATAAAGAACATTTTGAAAAAACCTCTAAAATCTAAATATTTTTATGAAGAAATATTTGCTACTTCTTTGTAAGATATTACTATTTAAAACTATGTAACTACGACTCTTTGATAGTAAATAACTTTATTTTACAACTACCAACTACTTCATACCTTATGCTTACTAAACTACCTCACCCCCTACCTCATAACAACCTCACAAACTGTTCTCTCAGACTCTTTCAAATACTCTTCTATCTCGCCTGTCGTAAACGTAAATCATGGACGTTTTAAAACTTCTTGAGGCCCTGGACCTCTACACAAATGTGTTGTTGTTGCTTATGCCACCTGATCGACAGTAACATCAGATCAAGGTCTACGAAATTCATCGCAGCTAAGGGCTAGAGTTTGAGCCAGTCGTTAACCTAAATTTTGAGCCCCATGAAGGTGACAGTACGAACACAAGATGTAGGCTCACTATGACTTAAATAGACAGTGCATAGCATACGTAGTCAAATACTTGTACAAACAACTACCGGAAACAAATAAATGTGCATGCTTGCAATCGTACAAGCCTTTTGAATGAATGAGTAATAATGGTGTATGTGGTGAGGGTAGGTTTAGGCCTGCGAGAGTACGACGGTCATCACACGAAGCCAGTTGACATATTGCCCCAAAATTCCCAATATTTCGGAGAATGCAACATGAAATAACATTTTACCTTTGAAATTAATCCAATTATAATCTTCTTAAGGCTGAGTCGAGAACAAGACGACGCCCCATTGCGGCTGAGGCCTGGTCCAGGGTCCAGTTGGCCCATATCTTAAGACATCCTGCTCATAACTCCCTGCACTCTCGCGTATACAAATGTACAACACCGCTGTTGAGAGAAATAGCGCTATCTATTTCCTAAACATCTTCATTATTTTAAAAACACGCAGTTTTGTTTTTCTTGTAAGATGGTGGACAAAATGAAAAAAAATACCAATTAAAGAAGCGAAATTAAGATCTTATTTTGTGTGGGAGTTATTTTAAGATGTGTATTTTGAGGTATCCGACTGGTTGCGACAGCTTTTTTTTTTTTTTAAATGGAGATATGGGGATTTTTTTTGTTGTTTTGAATTTGTTTAGACATTTAATGAAAAATATGCTAAAATTAAGAAGAGAAAAAGAAATTATTATTACTAAAATGGGTAAAAATTGACAAAAAAAAACAAACAAATAAAATAAACGTGGCCCATTCTGTACCAAAAGTTTATGAACAAATTTTCGATTTTTAATTCTGATGTGTTGCTACGTTATTCATTTTTGAAATGACCTTTAGGATAAGAGATATTTTAAGTTTTACAAAAACTGGAGCATTTTATCTTAGTTATTATAAGAAACTACTTAAAAAAACAGTGATTATATTCACATAAGGAACTGTAAATTTTGTAATAAAGCGGTGATTAATCAATCTGTGAAAGTTAAAACACTTCTAGAATTATACAGAACATACACTAAAAATTTAAGTTAATTATTTTCAAATCTTTTTGAGCAATCGCGCTGGCCCGTTTGATTATTCAAAAAAAAAAACACACATTTCGAGTAAAGCGCGTTTTAAAGTATATCTTGCTTAAAGTAATGGCATCTGCTTTTACTAAAACCCTTATACTTTTTGTTCTAGTGAACGGAAAGTAATAAATTTGGTATTTTTATAAAGCTAATAAGATGCTTTATAAAATAAAATCATAAAAATTGTCAATTTTTGGGTAGTCGGATACCTTAAGTGTGAAAATAGCCGTCTGCTGCATATGCTAAGGTAAGAAACCAGCAAACCCCAATAAAAGGAGTACATTGATTGTACAACTCTATGTTTACTTTGAAATGTCAAATCTCAGTACTTAAAAAAAATGGAAATTAGTAGTTATTAAAAAGGTGCCCAAAACACAATAATTTTTGGGTATGACAAGCGGAAATGTCACAGGAGGGACTCGTACTTTTGACCACACAAAAGTACGAGTATTTTTAACAAAACAGAAAGGAAGTGTTGTTTAGACTCAAGTGTAGGCGGGCTGGTCGGGAGGCCCCTTGGCGACGTCTCCGATTCGTCACCACAAACAGAAAAAAATAATAAACAAACTAAAACAAAATAAAGGGTCTTGCTTCTCACATCCTAATTACGAGACCGCTGGCGTACCGAAATTTGAGTGATTAAAGAGAAAACGCGAAGGCCATTCTGAGCCTTATCTCACAGCTGGGAGATAAAGTAACACGTGATCGGTGTTTGAGTGCGAGGCACTTGGAAATAGAAGACGCATGTTCTGAGTTCTGCGTAAAGGCATCTCTTTGAAAAAAGGCACTCCAAATCACTTAGTGTTCGATTTTTCTGTCATCGCCCTATTATGTCCGGTGTACCCGTTGCTATTGTTACAGGGGGAGCCCAAGGTCTAGGGGCTGCCATATGCATAGAGTTATTGAAGCAAGGTTATAAGGTAAGTGAAAGAAACATGCTTCAGGATTAAAAAGTTGTATGGAATTCTAAATGTGTGAATAAGCATGGTAGTGCAAAAAACCTGTTTGAAGTAGGAATCTTTTTAGGTAAATCGTTTGGGAATTTTAATGTAAATACAAGAGACTCTGAATTAAACCGAATGTGGCAGACAATATTTCGCAAAACGCATATTGTTTAGTAATTTTTGGAATAAAAAAAATGCAGTTATAACAGCAAGTGATCATGATTCTGAATTTCTTTTTTAAAGTCAACCCTTCTCTTGTTTGAGATTTAAATAATAATAAAAATATTAAAGTATGGTTTCGGTTATAGAATGTAAAAATCTTTAATTGAGAAAGTTTTTAATTAATCTTTGATAAAAATTTCATACTGTTTCGAAAAATGGATTTTTTTAGGATGGATATTTTTCGATTCAAACGTGAAGTTTTCATAAGTATATACTTTTTAGGAATGGTTATTCTAACTTAGAACAGTTGTTCGACTTTCAATATTTATTACGCGAATCCGCTAGATATGTTTGGTATTAGTGCTGGCATTCTTAGTTTCAGTTTTCTGCTATCTCTACTAGAGAGATAGAAGACGCAAATGACTTGAACACTAAGAGGTAAAATAAATAAATAAATAAAATATTCAAACAGATACTGGAAACTTAAAAAGATGGATGCTACAGTGCTACAGTATTCTAAGCAATGTTGACTGATGACAGCTTTTAACTTTATGTAAAAGTGAGGTTAAACAAGTTTTGTGGCTACCCAATCTTTCCCCTTTCCGTTAATAATACTAATCGAAAAAATACTGCTGAAAACAATGGGTAGAAGTATATATATATATATATATATATATCGTACATGCAAGAATTTGCATTTTGATAGTGTCTTTTTGTTTTGTTATTTAACTTATTATTTCGTTTCTATGGTATGATGTAAAGATAAATGCAAATGCAAATTGTTTACTCTTAAAGACATGTAAAACAAAGATTAGCAAGATTTAAGGACAAATTGGAGAACTCAAGTGGCTCCAGAGAAAAAAATTATAGTCTCTAACTATTGTATAAAAATCAGATAATCAGTTTGATAAATATTTACTTAGCTGAAGAATCTGAAGAGGATTTTTGAGGAGGGATTCTACATAATTGGTACTGGATCTCTTACATTTTGCTGCTTTGAGTACTAAAAAAAATAAATAAAGGATAAAAATCGATACTCTAATACTATGACATGAATAAATTTTGAATTTCGAATTGTGAGCATCGTTTTTTTGGCGATTTTTCGAATTAATGTAAAGATATTTTAATATTGTTTCTTTGAATAGTTAAATACAGTCGAACTTCTATTTTACGAACCTCTATTTCATGATTTTTTTTCTATTTTGCTGACTTATTTTTTAAAAACCAAGATAGTTGCACGATTTTCTACGTAAAATAACCACCAAATAGCGAAGTTCATTTTATATTTAACGAACTTTTGTGATTCGGTTTTTTCTCTCACTATTTTTAAAATATTTCTGGGCTTTCGTATTATGAAATTATAAAATCATTTTAAAAAAATCAGACGTGGATTACATTGTGAAGAAAATTTAGTACATTGCAAAGATATGAGGCCTATTTATGAAAGAAACATTTTTTCAGTCAAAAAACTCATCCAAAATAAATACACTTTTCCGGTAATTGAATTTAAGGATGCATGCACTAATATATGATTAAAGCTACTGATTACAAAAAAATGTTTGTCTAAAGTTACTGGTAGGCTTAGAAGATGTAATTAAAATTCTTAATTTTAATATAAAATTACTTTTTTAAAGTTGAAAATACAGTGTACTTCTGGGTAATTTTTTTCAATTCCTACTATTGGTTCACTCTCTCCCTATTTTTATATATCGTGTTCAAATTTTCAATCGTTAATAAAATACTTTTTATTTATCCATTCAAGTTCAAACACATTTCATAAAACTTGTAGTGGATGACACTTGATTTTAATACAGTTTTTTCAAATATTAATTCATTAAAATTTTATTTTTTAATTTAAAATTTATTTTGCATTATTTCTGTCGAAGTTGCAACTGTCTGCAACAGATGGCGCCAGTACGTTTTTCTAACAAAGTAGGAATTGACTTAAATTTTTTTTATTGTTACTTATTTTTCTTATATTCTTTGCAAATTTCTTTTTGATGCGTATTATATTTTAAATAAATATGTACTAATTTACAAAATGTTGTGAATAGTTGCTTTTTTAAAAATAATACAGAGTATTTATGAATTTAAAAATCGTTTTATTTGATTTATAAAGTATATTGAAAGATGAATCTCAATTAAAAAGAATTTTCCTCTTAACGAACTTTTTTTCGGGATTTAGCGACTTCGTTAAATAAAGATCCAACTGTATTTATTTTAAAAAGCTTAGTTTACAAAGATGTTAGAGAAGCTTTATTTCATGTGGTTTGTAAATAAAATAGAATCATATCAAGGTAATATTGCTGAGACGATTTAAAAAAAAAAGTGATGAGTAGCGCGAAGCTTAAGAAATTAAATTATTTATTTATTACATCTACAGCTATTAATTGCAATATTTACATTTAAATACAAGTTATTCAAACTATTGAGTATATTTAAATACAACAGCATATTTTACTGCTGATTGGGGAGGACAAAACACAACGTCGCTGTTCCAGTGTTTTAAGCTGTCTCCTCTCTTCACTCTTTTGTGGTGGGGTGGTCCTTTCTTACACATTGAATTTCACTCATAGCTCGGCTCACAGACTGAGTGCAGCTGTTCTTTTTTTCTTTATGTCCATCGGTTGTCAGCGCGATGTCAGATGAAAGGGTCCTGCAATATTTTAGTGGTGAACGTGTGGATATGAGTGGTGTAATGTTATTTGGATAAGAAAGCCGATCTAGCAGCTGCGAGCCGGAAAAATGTTACGATTGCATATAATGTATAGAGGTTTTGAAAACTTCATTCACATTACCACAATTGTGCTTTTTCAAAACACAAATAATGTTTTTAATTCCGATAAAAATTTTCATATTAGCATTAATTTGAAAATTATAGTAAAGCAATTTTGTAGCAATAATAATATTGTTTTTAAAAAAACTCACTGATTGGGCTTCACAACTTCATATATTATGTTTAAAAAATGTCAATGTTATCTGTATGTTTAAAACTTCCATCTTTTTACATATACACAAAAACGTAAAATTCAAGTTCAAGACCTTAAATACTAAATTCACACAAGGTAAAGTTTTTTTTTTTACTCCTTTTCTCTATTCAAGTGACATGTATTCTCAAGAGACCAGAGTATTTAATCTTCAAGTGATCTTAGTGATAACAATTGATCGGATGAAAGCAGACCCCCCTCCTATAGTTTTGTAGTTTAAAATTATCAGCCTTCTAGATGAAGAAGATAATAGAATTAAAATAATATATATTGGAAATAAGTTTCATAAATGTTTCCAGATTCAGCGAGATCTCATACGCAAACATATTATAAAAATAATTCAGAGGAAAAAGTGTCATGCCAATATAAAGTTTTTATAACGGCCTCTCGAAAAATATATTGTCACCCTTCATACTGCTACCATGCTTTGTAGACACATCATTCAAGGGGAAAAAATGAAATTATCCGTGCTGCCATCTATCGTAAGAGTTTCAAACAAATGCATATTTCAGAAAGAAATTGTAGAAAATATATCAGAGATAATTTTTTAAAAATTTGAGCTTAGAATAAATAATTAGCATGTATATCATTAGGCCGTTTATTCGAAAAATTTCAAGACGTATAATTCTTTCATATAGTTGTAAAACTAATACAAAGAGCGAACTACATATACATTGAAAAATAATTTATAGTCATCTTGACTCACAATCCTCAATCTCATCTTAATCCTCGTTTATGAGCTATTCGATGATAAACAATTAACGAAAAAAAAGTTCTGTCAAATTGTTCCGATTTTTTTCTCCTCATTCAACATGCTAAACTAGGAAATAGTGTGGAAACTTTATGTAATAACATCCACAATAGCAATTTCATTTGTAGTTAGATTCTAATTTCCGCTTAAAACTTTTATAAATATCTTGTAAAAAATTGATTTTAACACGTTTGAAATATTTCTATAACAAGAAATTTCCTATAAAAAAGATGGCGAAGGAGATTTAAAAAAATAAATTTTGTAGAAATTATTTAATGAAAAAATGAGTTTCCATTATTTAAAACGATTTGTTCAATTTCTTTCAATTGAAATTCTTGTTGTGATATTACCCATTTTAAAGCTGTTCGTTTTAACCAATAATAAAAAAAAAAACAAATAAATATGTAACTAATTTAATAAATTTTTAACCAGAATTAATTCGTTCAGTCTGAGGAGAAGTAAAATATGTTATAATTTCTTTTTCAGTTTTATTCCGTTTCAGGTATGCGTTGCTGATATACAAGAGTACAAAGGCAAGCACTTTGTGCATCAACAAGAAGAAGAATTTGGCTCTGAAAATGTTATATTTTCGGCTTGTGATGTTACAAAGGAATCAGATTACATAAGTAAGGGAACATGTCTTTAGGTAATTTAATACAGTGCTGCTCAAACTTTTAATATCTGCGACCGAAGTTTCAATCATAATTTTCATCGCCCCGCTCCCCTTCCCTCTCATTATACAATAGCAATGTACTTTGACGCTAAAGCTGCAATGTGACTTAAATTATAAACCATACAAATTATGAGGATAAGTATTCAATTTTATTTTATTTATATATAAACCCATGGGGTCACAGGTTGTAGGGTTAAGCTTGTTCTTAATTTAGTATTGATAAATCATTTTTCGAATGCATTGGGAAGTATTGATACATTTATAAGTTTATAATATCAGTGTAAACGTGCATTTTATTTTTTATTATGTCAGAATGTACTTAGTTTTGCTTCCTTTTAGTATATTAATAAATTTTTAAACAATCTTTTATTTTCCACTTTTCGATATACTCGCGCCTTCCACTTAGGTTTATCACGTCCCCACCCTAGTGGTGTGTGCGATCCTCAGTTTAAAAAATGCTGATTCAATATAAAGAGTAAGCTTACAAAAATTGTTGTAAGAATTGAAAATCAGAATATATGGATTTATATTCAAAAACTAAAAATGATTCCTACAATGTCACATAAGACAGAAAAGGTCAATTCTTTGCGCTGTACCATCAAAAGATTAGCATAAATAATTTTTTAAAGCATGATCATAACTGCAGTTTAAAATTGAAACGGGGAGGAATCTTTTAAAGCATTTGGCTTTAAAAAGGAATTTTGTCACACACCACACACACAAATAAAGAAATTATTCCCATTTTTATTTCCATAACTAATAATGATAATCAAATTTTTTCTGGATAAAATTCCAAAATTAATTGATAGACTAATTTTACTCGATATGTTTGACAATTTCAATAAAGCGCTCATGTAGGCAAGTGATAGGTA
Source organism: Trichonephila clavata (assembly GCA_019973975.1). Taxonomy (NCBI): domain Eukaryota; kingdom Metazoa; phylum Arthropoda; class Arachnida; order Araneae; family Nephilidae; genus Trichonephila; species Trichonephila clavata. Next base: position 9,121 of record BMAO01030090.1, read on the forward strand.
TGTCGAATCTTTCAATGAAAGAGAAAAAAGTAATCCATTTTTTCCCTTCATGAATATTGAAGCTCAAATTTTGAATTGAGGAGTGTGCGCTAAAACTTTCCGGTATCTTTTTTTTAATTAAAAATTTTAATTATTATTGAATAGGCTTAATTCGTGTGACGTCATTAGTTGCATGAAAACGACAATCACGTTTTGTAGCCAGTCAATTCAAAAACACATGTGACGTCATAGTCACATGATAAATGCAATCACGTTTTCTACCAGTCAATTCAAAAACACATGTGACGTCATAGTCACATGATAAATGCAATCATGAGTTTCTAGTCAACCAATTCATGTACTTAACTGATGCCAAGTTTTGCTTTTTGAAAAACTTTTCTTTTAAAATTTTTTAGCTGTCAACAATAATAAAGCACATAGGTAAACAAAATACACGGTATTTAAAAATATACATGCATTAAAAGAATTTTTTTTTTAATTTTGAAAAACTTTTCGAAGAATCTTAATGATTGGAACATCTTTATCAAATTTGAAATTTTGTGTTAATTTTTACGAGCAGAGCAACAAATATAAGGCTAATGGAAGCTTTGAATTCAATAAATATCACGCGATCGTCATGAATTTAGCCCATTGCATACATGTTTAAAGAAGGACTTCTTTTATTTGTAAGCTTCCAGAGTAGTCTTAAAAAATCTATACTGATTTAAAAATTTCATTTTTAGTTTTTGTTCCCACCAAACATTTTATTTTCAAAATAAACAACGAAATATAAAACAGGAAAATATTTCTTCACAGGTACTTTCGAACTGACGTTAAAAACATTTCATAGGGTGGACGTTCTGATAAACAATGCTGGAATATTATTGGAGCAAGACCCACACACGCTTCTTAGCGTCAATTTGGTGAGAAAATACTCAACATTTGAATTACTTGTGTGTTATAGTAATTTTAACGTGGATTTAATTTTTCTGTTATTATAATTTTATTATTATTTCTTCAACCTGTTTTACGTATGTTATGAAATCGTATAAGTAATTTAGTTTTTTACGCCTCGATAGTAAAAATGAACAATTGTGCTTAAGGTAATCTGCAGCTCATTCACACTTTTATCGACCAATAGAAAAGCAGCCTCTCATCCACTGACTAAAACTCGATTTCCTATCTCAAGAGCTTTGTAAAGCAGATATAGCATACTCCTTGCCAGTTCCTCATACATAATTAGAATCCTTGCACTTGTAACAAGGAATGCAATCAGGTCACCGAAACACTTTCAAGATCATGGAATGGAGATCCTTTGAGATCCATGTTCCCTATAACTGATTAGCGTATGTAATTTGCAGACGATTTGGAAGATAATGCTATTTTGGAACAAAAACGCGAAAACATTATATCTGCATTGATGTACCTCTTCAGAGGATAATGGATAAATGATTACTTGAATTTTTGTTTAAAAGTAGGAATGGAAACTTTTTTAAAATGAGTTTTAAATTTTTTTAACTCTATTTTAGGGCTTTTGGTGGATATTTAAACATATTCTATGAATTACAAGGTGAATTGTGTAAGAACACTCTTTAAGATAGTAAAAATAGCATGATAAGAGAGAGAGAGAGAGAGAGATTTGGGATATTTCTTATTTAATGTCGAAGACCAAAAATGATTCGTTTGAGAATAATTTTCTTATTATTCTCAGTTTTTAATTTTGGATTTACATGTTTTATTTCGTATAAAATTATCACTCATATTGATCTCTTTTATCAAAATATTCAATTCGGAACGATTTTTCAAAAGTAATCTATTAAAATATATTAGCAATATACCAGTACAATGAATATATATATATATATATATCTTTCAAATATTTTAAATTTTTAAAATAATATATACCTACTAATTCTACTATAATGATATAGCTGGGACCAATCATTGGCTGCCAAACTGCTTTTAAATATATGGGGAAAAGCAAAGGAGGAAAAGGGGGCATGGTTATCAATATGTCTTCAATTTTAGGTAAGTGAACATTAAATAAATGAAGATTATGCTTTCTCTTACAAGAAGTATCTTTTATGATGAAAACAAAATGTTAATAGGTTTCAAAGATAGAAAGTTGATATAAAAATATCGTTTTTTCATGCTAGTGATTATCATGCTTTTCTTTCAATATGCATAAATATATTTTTCGTTCCCCCTTCCCCTCGAAAAAACCACTGATACATTGCTAATAAAAATTGGTTAATCTATTGTATTTTGTAACAGTTGGCATCTGTGAAAATGACATGAATTTTCACCATCCTTTGGCAACAGTTAAAAAATAAAAGATGAAAATTAACGTCTCCCGCCTTCTAAGCGTTAAAAGTTTGATCATATGCAAATAGGATGTTTCTAAATTGTGGTCTAGGGAATTTTATATTTGGTCGTGATCACGCGAATTTATGTCGTGGCTTAAACCTTATGCCACTACAGACCGCCGTGTAGAGGGGCTGATGCACGTTAAATCTGTCGAGGCTCAAAATCCGAGTGTTATGCGGAGATTTGGAGAAATAGCTCAATTAACCGTAATTCATAAGCCTGTCAACGACTCTTCACTCGAGGGATCATCTAAACTATTATAAGAACTCGTTCTCATTGCAAACAGTCTAACTTCTTTGTTTTAATACAATATTCACTTAACTGGAGGCAAAATTCTCTTATGCTTGAACGGTCTCAATCCAGTTAGTTCTGTAAAAACTAACGCTATACAACATCGTTTCCTAAACTGAAGGTTGATATTGTGCTACTCATTCTACAAAATATATAAAATACAAATTTTACCGGTTTTACCTAAGGCATTTTAAAATTATGACGAAAAACATGTTTGTGACCTTAATTTTGGACATGAGTGTACTTAGTAGGTGTCCTCTCATCGCAATAAATATTAAAAAGTACTAAAATGACTGTTTTTCTTTAACAAAAATTACTTTGATTTTTCCCTATGAAAAGCTCAAAAATACCTAAACTTCATTCCACTTATGGCAGCACCTTATAATTTTTTCCCCCATCCATATACCACGGGGCATCTTTTCCGCATAGGCTCTTTTTGAAATTCTGAAAAGAAATTTCGGTCTACCTTACTATATGTACATTTTAAAGAAATTCACTATGTTATTTTATGCATCAGAAATAGGATTGTGACGGATCTATAAGCGTCCTTATGCTAATCCTCTTGGGAATTCTTTGGGGCTATCAAAAATCATCAATCTTCGCTTAAGAAGAAGGCGTGATATGCAAATTAATTTTATTATATATAGTTCTAGTTCGCAAGTGAAAGGGGCTAGTAAGTTAGAAAGTGCAGAAGGATAGATAGTAGAAAGTTAGAAGGTTAGTTTAGTTAACTAAAGGTGACAAGAGATATAAGGATAGAGAGATACAAGGAGAGATACAAGGTGAAGAATACCGCAAAAGGTTAGAAAGGCTTTGTGAGAGATTAAAGACAGGAAGTTGATATTGATGAATTAAACCTTAATTGATTAGAAGACTGCCTACAGTTCAGGTATTGTCACCTTCATATTACGTTTGATATTTAAAGTATTAAAGAGGTTAAGCCGCCAAAGTTATATATCTACCGTGTAAATTAATATTGAGGTAGAAGAACTATTATTATAAAGTGGTTTATTAGATGTATTCTCCCAAAACGCGACTCTTGTCCCCTCCCTCTGTTGACTGACTGGATCATCCTATTTATTATGTTGCATTGAATTGTGTTTGAGTCGATTAAAGTGCTAAATAAAATAATTGAAATTATCAAATCGAATACTCCTTCACTTCCACTTCCTTCCACACCTTTAGCAGGGTCACAGGGTAGACGGGAAGCAGGGCTATTAAAGGATAAAAGATTGCAACATTATTTCTTCGAAGCATAACCATAAGGAAGAAGGAAAACCATGATAAACAAAAATTAAAAAACCGCAACAGATGTATTACAACTAAAAATGCAACCCATCTATTGTGGTTAAGCAAATGCACAATTTAATTGCAAAGGGGAATGCAACTACTCAAACTTGTTTAAGTTAAACTAAATCATTTCTAATTAAAAATAGCATTGGATAAGATTTCTTAACAGTCATTAAATATAATTAAACAATCATGATTCTTATATTGTAGGTTTTTTTGCCATTTTCGGCAACGCCAGCTTATGTTGCTTCGAAACATGGCTTAATTGGATTGACAAGAAGTTATGGAGTGAGTAATGGTTTGTCAAAATATTTATTGTTCGAAATGTTTTTTTAATGTATCCACGTGTATTGATATTTTATAGCAATTTATAATGAGCTTTATTAAAAATTTATGTAACATATTTATACAACGTATAATAAATAGTATTCATAGATTTGAAATTTGCACTTTATATCATTTTTTACTATAGTAAATGTAAAAGAGAATATTTTTAAAAGAAGAAGAATTACATTTTTAACTTTTTAATTGACTTTTCTCTTAGTTTTTTAGAAGTTTCATAAATATCGAATAAAATGTGGCGATCATTTTTACTGGGACATGGAGAAGGGCGCGGAAAATAGATTTATTATTAATTTTCTTTTTTACTCCTTCCTTTTTTCACTAGTCGAACAGACGCACTATTTCTGAAATTTCAGTAACTGCAATTTTAATAGCAGATTATTGTGTTAAATACTGTAGAAAATAAAATAATCAGTTCTTATATTAATTTATATGAAGGAGAAAGATTTTTAGTATCAAACAAAAGCAGTTATGAGTTTGAAAAATAATTTCTAATCAATCTTATACGACACATGAAGACAAATATTTAATATATGCTATAAGAAAAGAAGAGTGGTAAGAAGCTTCCCTTTTGTATGTTAAGTATTATTTAAAAAATCCAGTGAAAGTCTATTTAATAGATGCAAATAATATAGCAATAAAAAAAAACCTATGTCAGAATAACTATTGAAAAACAATAAGAAATTGTAATGAAAAAAATTGTAAATAATTTATATTTATTGGAAAAAAATTATTCAAAATTAATATATAATAAACAAAAAAAAAAAAAAAAAAGAATCAATGAAAATGAATAATATGTGTTTTTTTCAAAATAAACTATTATTTTTAAGCATATTAAAACGATTTAGTGTAATAAAATTAATTAATCCAATGAATATTCCCATAATTTATGTATACAAAGTCTGTTCAAAAAGTATTCGACCTTGAATTTTCCCGTGCACAGTGAGATCCTAAAATGGCGCCACTGAGCGCAGAGGAAGATGACAATTTAATGTACTTGCGTGAATTCCCCCCCCCTTGTTCCAGTGTACCAGTCATTTCCTATAGGTAGTCGAGTGAGGTGCTGTTCGTCGTGTTTGTTGGATTTTTATTTCTCTAAGATGACTGAGTGACTTGATCAAAGGTATTACATAAATTTTTTTGTCAAAAGCTGGTGAGTTTCTAAGTGAAACAATACGTAAGATTCAGCAAGTGTTTGGAGACGAGGCTATGGGGTCACACAAATTATGGAGAGGTTTAACGTATCCAAAAGTGCCCCACATGTCGGTAGAGAGTAATCAAAGTTTGGGAAGGGCCAACAAATTGCTCGAAATGCAGCTGTTGTTGAAAAGGTGGAAAATCTGATAAGGAAAGATCGTTGTTTGACAGTTCGAGAGACTGCTGAACAAGTAGAGATCGATACAATATCTTCCAGTGGCGTAACGCACCCCGCATCCCCTCCAAGGGGACTCACAGTCTGACTGACGCCAAGTACGCAATCTTTTGTAAGATCCAGCTTGGGCCCCAAACCTGACTTTGGGGAGACCCCTAATATTCTCCGTTACGCCACTGGGTTCTCCACAAGTAATTTTGTGTGATCATGCGCAGGAGTAGCTGCGCAGCTTGTTCCCAAGCTTCTGTTGGCGGAACAGAAAAACTCCTCTTGCAGTTGCACAGGACTTACTGGACACTTTAAAAGTTGAACCTGGCATCTTGCGGCTTCTGCTGTTCCCGAAAATGAAAACGCCATTGAAAGGATCCCATTTTCAGAGTAGAGATGAGATATGGTAGAACGCGACGGTGGAGTCGAACACCATACCAAAAGAATTTTCGGCAATGGAAGGAATGCTAGACTGTAAAAGCGCAAGAGGCCTGCATTGAATTTAATGAGATTCCAATCCCGTGAAGTAACTAAGTTATTTTTTTTGGCAAAGGTCTCATATTTTTTGAGAAGACCTTGTATATATATATATATACACTGGTGTCCAAAGTTAAGCATAATGATAATTATGTGGAAAAAGAAGGAACTGTTAATCAGAATGGCGGAAAACGTGATATGCGAATACAAAATGGTTATAAAATAAGGAAGCATATCAAAGGATTGATAATAATTAATTTTATTATCCAAAGTAGCAGTTTGAAAGAAAACTGAGCATAGTAAGGTTTCACACTTTAAAGAAAAAATGAAAGAAAACATTAATAAAATACTGATGCTGCAGTTTAATAAGGCGCGTGGTCACCTCTGACAGCCAGTCACGCTGCACAGCGATTTACCATACTTGCTATGAGATGATGAATGAGTTGTGGGCTCAAACGGTTCCAAGCTTCTTGGAAAGCTCTCTTCAGTTCTGTAACGGAGCTTGGTGGTGAGAAAGGGCTGCAATTTGTCTCCCGAGCATATCCCATACATGCTCGATAGGATTTAAATCAGGGAAGTTCGCAGGCCGCGACATGCGCTGGATGTTTTCCGTTTCAAGGAAGTCATCAATCAGCACCGCTCGGTGACATGGCGCATTATCATCCATGAATATGAAGTTAGGACCGACAGGACCTCGAAACAATCTAACATAAGGCTCAATAACTTGTCTCTGTATCTTTGAGCAGTCACAGACCCCGTGTCAAAGAAATGGAGGTCTGTGCGGCCGTCCATCATGATGCCTGCCCATACTATTACTCCCCTTGATGGAAAATGATGTCTTTCCGTTATGTTTTCTTGGTTCAAAACGTATTCCACGTTCTCTTCATATTGTTACCGCGAGAATCACTACTCAGACTAAACTGGGACTCGTCACTGAACATCACATTGGCCCACTCTCCCACACTTCAATGTTGATATTTCAAACCTCAGTTCAAACAAGCGCGTTTATGCGCAGACGTGAGGGAATGCAAACTGCTGGTCTTTGGCATGCAGGCCAGCATGATTGAGTCTCCTGTAAACAGTTTGTCTCGAA
>BMAO01030091.1:0-29114 GCA_019973975.1 Trichonephila clavata
TTTTTTTTGAGAAATGTATAAATTTGAAATTAAAATATTAAAATAAATATTGATTTGGTTAAAAAAAGCATAGTATTTTTTGTTACAAGCCAATAAAAGCAATAGTTAAAAAATATATGAAATCATTTGGCATTGTAAAAAAATAATCCTTAGCATTTAAAATGAACAAAAATTTATGATTTTTCTCTTTCTGAGAAAAATTAGTTCAAAGCTTTCATGCATTATTGGAATGTGAATAAAACAAACATATGCATTTATAACTCGAAATTATTTTTTAAACTTAGAAGTTAGACAAGTAATTATAAAGATTATTTATAAATCTATTGCGAATTATGTTAATCAATTTATCTTGAACTCAGTACTGCACATTGGAATTTTTCAAGCGAGGGGCAAATGTTTGAAAGTTCACCATTCTTGTATCATAATCCCAGTTCGCCGCTAAACATATTCTATTGATTTTATTGATTTTCGGAAGCAAAAAGCAGTAAAAAATAAATTATTGAATAAATAATTAGCATTATTAATATAAATAATTAGCATTATTAATATAATAAATTCTTAATAAATAATAAATTAAATTACCAGAAAATATATACATAGTATTACAATCAATCGGAAAAAAAATCAAGGGTTATTGAGGAGGTCCGGATTCCCATAACCTTCTCTGTGTGCTACTATTTGAACTATATATTCCGCAGTACAATAATGGCATAATAAAGTTTTCACACCACAAACGCATGCAGGTCGTATATTAAATGTTACTTTACAGAGAATGCAAATAGGCACATGTGTTTCCTTTTGTAATATGTGTTCTGTTAGATTGTATTAAAACAGATCGTGAACAGAGTTAATATTAGTCTCTGATAGTGCATGATGAGTTGCAGCTATTAAATTTTACCATCAATGCTGATTATTGTGCGCAATCCCTGAAATTGTTTGACCGTTTGATTCATATATCGAATTATACAGTGAGTAATACGAAAGCATGGCAGTTTTTGGTAAAACCAATTAATATAATTCAAACCTTGATCTAGATCTTTTTCTATAAAAGAAAAGTAATTGGGAGTATTAATACTCTCTTTTGGAAGGGAGAATGAGGAACAGGAACAGAAAAAAATCATGCAGAGTGTAATTAGTTCGTCAAAGAGGGACATAAATCTTACGCTTCAATATGTACATCAATGAAAAAAAAACGTCTTTTTTGACTCGGTTTAAAGAAATTTTTCAAAAAACTTTGCTTCATTTAACATAGAGTCGGGAAAAATTGTACTTATTTAACAATTATGTTTTTAAAAAAATAATTTTGCATAAATCCGTCTGTTCTAAAACAAATTCCACCAAAAAAAAATTCCGCTAAATTTGCACAAATTTTTAAAAAAATGTTTTACGAACTCTAAAACAGACAATTTTCGTTAGCTAACTTATTTTTCTACAAAACTTTCTTATATTTGCTTATAAAACTTTTACTGAGCTATCAAAACCACATTTTTTTCAACACTTCAATGAAATCAATTGTAAGCAGACAATATATGAAAAATAGGATTTTTGAAATCCTTTTTTTAATCTAGATTTTCCATCTCGATGCGCTACAGAATTCAGACTATTCAACTCCAAAAATGTTCCTATTAATATTTTATTTAAACGTAAGAGTATGCATTGAAGCGAATTGTGACTTGCATACTTTTCATTTCGCCATCGTAAACCTAAAAATTCCGAGAGTTGTTTATTGATCTGAACCATAAAATACCAAAAAAGTGAGTCATAAAGCAACGAAATGTCAATTGAATGCTAAATAAGTCCACATATAGATTTTATAGAATGAGGCAGTTTGTCAAAATAGGGAAGAATAAATCTTTGTGAAGAAAAATTCTCCAGACAGGCATTGTTTTGTTTTATAAGCAATGGGAAAAAATAAATATTTGACTGCGCAAACATTTACTGTTTACAAAAAGTAAACTGAATCCCTTAGAAAGCTCCCCGGTATAACACGACAAATAAACTGATTTGGAAGCATCAAGCTTTGATCTCAGGAGAGCAACAAATAAAAGTTACCTAGTTACTTAAATTCATCACAAGAAACTTCCAATCACAATTTATTCAATACGTAAGCGGCTGAAGACGGGATGGGGGAAAATAGATATTTGAAACTATGTACATTTTAAAAACATTTCTCTAGATATTAGTTTTACAAGAAAATATAAATTTAATGTGCAAACATTTTAATCTTAAATAATTTGCTTTTCCCCCCATAAGATTTTTTGTACTGAATTTTTTCTGTAGGGAATTGTTTGCTCTATCAGCTAGTTTTTTAAAAATTTATTTATCAAGTCATTTTTGTAAAAACACATGGTAATGGACTCAGTAACCTTACACTTCGGTTAAGTGACGAAGACGACAACCAAGTTGGCCGGAAGCTTGCTATTTTCCTACACAACACCAACGTAATACGTTCAGCCACAACAAGATTAATGAGCATCATCCTTTCCACCCGCTGGTATTTAAAAGCACCAGGACTCGAACTCATGACTTGACGGAAATATCGCGCCCAGGGGTCTCTGATTATGACCATTTGTCTGCCGATAGCTATGGGTGAGTGAGTGAATATTAACGTCGCACTGTTCAGCTATACACGAGGGCTTTTGGCTACGGATCTCGTAATTTTGAACCATGGTCAGGTGACTAGGACGACACCTGAGCTGGCACCTTCCTCTCCTAACCACCACACCACACACCACACCAAGTAGCATATATATATATTTTAGGGGTCAAGGTAACGGATCGTGACTGAGTGCCATGAGTTCGATCCTAGTACCGCTGAAATTCCGCCATGTAGAGGGTGGGCGATGCAGTTAAATATGTCGAAGCTCAAACGTTGGTGTGGTGTGTGGAACTTAGGAGAACATGTTGCTAACTCATGTGCCTCCTCTTCACTTGTCCATGGCTGAACATTTGAGGTCCGTCGCCCAAAGCATTCAAGTAGTTGAGAAATATTCAATCACTCACTGGCGAGGTCAATCGCATGATCCTGAAAATTCATCAGAAATAAGTTCAGAAATGTAATATGATTGATGTACTATTTATCAAAATATTTTATCAATACTATTATGTAAAAATATGCTAGAGATCCTTATGATATGTTAATACCAAGCAAAATTAAAAATTTGTTTCAATATGCAAGAAAATTTTATTAAATTAATGCTTAGTATTTGTGTCTGATAAAATATTTTGTATAAGGTTTTTCAAACTGATGCTTACTTATTTAAATCAATTTGTTGAAATTTTTTTAAAAAAAGAATTTTGCTCAAGTTTGTGAAATTTAAATTTACGTGTTCTTTTGCTTGCAAGTTTTAAATTTTTCCGTTTTAATAAGATATATAGTTATGACAGTTACTTCTGCTATAATTTGATTATTTTATACTAAATTTTTACTAGATAATGACCATTGAATTTTTAGAGAAAAAATTAATTTACTGTTTGTATACTCGTGGTCGCATTCTATTATCAATTCAAATAATAGAAACAAATTATTTAACTTTTTAAATTTCTCCCACATGTTTTTTAATCTTAAAAAATTTTAAATGTATCAAATCATACCTGTTATAAAAAATATAAATTCTGGATTAAAAACGGGTTAATTCACATTTTTATATAAATATAATCTGAGATGGAAAGAAAAACCCATGTTCACGCAATTTCTTAAATAAAATACCCATATACTTGGTTTCTAGAAAAAGCTTCTTTTTAAACCTTAAAATTATATTTTAAATATATGTTAAATTTAACTAGATTTAGATGCAGAAATATGAAGTCAGTATAAGCTCATGTAAAAAAAAAATAAATAAAAACAGAAGAAAAATGATATAATTAGCTTTTCAATTGATTGAGATTGAAAATATTTAAGTGTACAATAATCAAGAATTTTAAAACAGCCTTAACATTTCTGATATTCTGAACAAAATGAAGCAATTTTTATAATGTTTAGACATCTTTTAACTCCCAAGTATGCATTGTAAAAACATCGTATTTCTTGTCCATCGTATTTCCATCGTATCTATCTGTGGAACATTTTTTTTTTCTTTAAGTTGTAGAAGTTAAGCTGATATCTTAATTAGTAAAAGGTTACTTCAAATTCTTCAACTTAAAACACCAACAGAATCTGAACTCAATACTCAGAACACAATATATTTCAGAAAACTATTTTAACAATTTTCCAAAATCTTTAAATAAGTGTTTGGTAACATTAATATCGCTACGTATATACAATTCAAAATGTTGCATGTAAATATTACGCAAATATGAAGAGTAAAAACAGCATTATATAGCATTAAAATAGAAATGTTTAAAAAGGCTAGTATTAAATAGTCTGATGTAATAATTTTAAGTCATTCCATTTTGGCTCTCATATCACCCACTATGACGGTGAAGTTGAGGCCCTCCATTTAACCCTTATGTAGCTTTCTGTCTATAGCTCTCATCCTGATAAGAGTGTAATTTTATCGGACTCAAGTTCTGCATTTCAGGCCTTGACTAGTAACCTAGAAAAACAAAGTTCCCGAGCCAAGAGCTGCAAGAAACAAGAGATCAGAATCCAGGCAAATGTTGCTTTCCAATGGGTGTTATCGCATTCTAGTTTTTGAGGAAATGAGAAAGCGTACCTCTTGGCAAAAAGAGGATCATATATTCTTCAAAAGTCTTTCAATGACCCAACTCTTTATTCTGCTATGGTTGAGATTAATAAGATTTGTATAAAGTGATTTCGTAGTGCACCTGCCAGTACAACTAAAAATAAACCTTGGAGAGTGCTATTAAAACCTGACTGTCTCTGACTCTTCCCGAGCTATTGCTGTGGCTGAGTTTAAGACTAATGACTGGACATGACTCTTTGAGCACATTTGTTTTATTTTAATGTGCCTGCCTTACCTTTATGTGTTTTGTGTGACTCTGGACAAGCCATAGACCTGCTCATTTAGACGTGTGCTCTGCACTTAAGAATTTGGACTGCATTGTAAAAAGGTATTGTAAGCTAGTTGCCTGATGCCCTAATGGTAAATGGCCACGCGTTGGATAAATAAAAATAATTTTATACTTGATAGTTAAATATATATATATATATATATATACATACAAATGTTTTCTAACTGAGCCAAACCAAGTCAAATGTCCCCATTAATCTCAAGGAAATTGTATTTCTAAATGGAGCTGTAACAAAAATTTAAAAACCTGTACAAATTGGTTAGTGAGAAAATTAAATTTTCATTTCTGTTGAAATTTTACAGTCTCTGAAAATAAAACATATTTAAAAACTGAATCCAACATTTAACCATAAATACATGTATTCATCATTATTTTTAAACTTAAAAGCTATTGTTTCAAATGAAGAATTTTATCATGCAAATGTTGAGACAAACATTTATTATATTCAAAAAGTATAAAAGCACATTATCAATGTTCCAGTTATTATTTTCCTATACTTTCAAGCTAACAGATCTCTTAATATAAGAATAACTATTTCCAAATGGCTCTGTTTCCTCAATTTCGACCCCTTATTTGGAGATAAACATTACTTAGCAAAACACCTAAGCAGTTTAGTAATCATTTATGATCATACATTTTTTAGAACACAAGAATGCTTAATACTGGCACTTTGTTAAATTAAGACTGTGACCGCCAATATCTTATTAATATATAAATTCATTTAGAAAGATATTATCCAAAATATTATTTAGCAAGTAAAGTATTTTTGTTTTGTAATGAGTACTATTGCTGTTTCATTTTTTCCTCTATTATTCTTTTTATTTTTGTCTTACAAATGTTACATCGAGGATCGATTGTGACTTTAAATATATTCAACTGTTTCCATCTTCCATCGGGACTCTATAATCACACTTCCACAAAACATTGACGTTAAGCCAACTTTCTACATAATGACGCTATAACCATTGCTGAAGGAATAAGAAAAGCATCATTTTCTCTTGATTACCTCAATTTTTGTACTGATTTTTGTGTTTTTGTTACATTAGAAAAAGAATACTTAGATTTTTAACTTGACCAATGATTGATATTATAAATTTATTAAAATTTAAGTAATTTCTAAATAATTTTGCTTAAAATTGTTTGCTGTAAAATTTTCATAGTATTTCAAATTTAAGAAAAAATTTTGTAGTCAAAATTTCTCTACCAGAGAGAGATGAATAAACATGATTAAAACTGAAAAGAATTGAAATTGCAATATAATCAGAAAGCAGAATTTAAAAGGTGATATGAAAAATTAAAATAACATGTCATATATATATATATATATATGTGACAGGTCCCAGGCCCGGTGGCAAAATGAGGAGAGAACCATATATCTATAAATAACGTCTTTATTATTCTTCAAACTTTTTAAATTCAACGTGGCGGCTCTTTCACACGCAACCGAGTGGAATAAACAACATTGCAGGAAGGAGTCACCAGCTATCTTTCCGCTTACGCTCTCTCTGTACGTCAGCGAGAGCGCTCGCTCAACAATTAAGTAGTCTTTTTACCCTCAAATCCCTACGTGATAGTAAAGAGTTTGCTGTATTTATATTTATAGTTTATTTAATTTTGAAGTTAAACTTTTCAAGTCTCTCTCTCACACACATACATATATATATATATATATATATATAGGTAGCGATAGAGATGGATATATAGATATGATATACTAGCCATTACCCGCCCGCTTCGTTGGGTATTTCATGATACTGAACGATTATATGTTATCTAAAATCTAGCATTAAGCTTTAGATTGTATTAAAAGATTAGTTTAGCCATAACTTTTTGATTCTAAGGCAAACACATGACTCATATTTTTTAAAAAAGGGAATGAATTGATTTCTTAGACCCCGGAAACTTTCCCTTTTAGAGTCGATATCCCTAATATCCATTTTAATCAGATATCTCCTCAACAAAAGAAACATGGTTGCTTGATTTCTAGTCAGTAGAAACTTTCTCTTTTGTGTTACTTCTTAAGGTGAGTGAGTTGCTTTTCTCTCTATTTATTGAAAATGAGTTTCAGGAAATCGATTCCAAGTAAAGGATAAATATACTTCCATTTTAGAAATTCAAGTTCTATACTTTGTAAATCAACATGTGTGGGCTATACATTGCTTTTAGTAAAATAGAAGGCTTAATGTTATTACTTGTAATGTCTTTACAAGTTTGATACATACAGTGATTCGAGCAGATAGTGGCTAGTGTTTATTTAAAATTGTTTATGGATTCAACAAACGATATTGCTGACACTTTATTATGTTTACAGAACATATTTAGAATTACCTTCTACTTATTCGTATAAATATTTTCTTTCGAGTACCTTTAAATAAGCTATAATAAATTTTTCCTCTCATATAAGTTATTCTTTAAAATGAACTCAAAATTATTCTATTTTAAAACTGAAATTTGAATTTTTCATTTAAAATTTGATAGAACTTATTTTGATTTGGACCTTCTATTTATTGTTTAATACTTGGGATTACGTCACCGATCTATAATCCATGGCACCAAAACATGAACAATAGGGTGAATCAAAAAAATTTGTTTCAGAATTTCAAAACCTATTAAAGTGGAAAAGATTATCTTGGAATATAGATGGAAAGAAAATAAAAAAAAAATAGCTTTTATGTTAAGTATTGCAACACACACATGGTACTTAAGCTTTTTTTTATGGTAAAAAATCAAAGTAATTTTTGTTAAAATGAAGCAGGCATTTTTGTACTTTTTAGCATTTATTGCTATCAGATGGCAGAAACTCCAGGTACATTTAACAGCTTCCTTAGTATTAAATTTTAAGAAACCTGTTTTCGAGACTTCTGTGCAGGATAAAGTGGCAGATGGAGAAAGGTTTGGATTGGACAGATTCAACGGCCCTGGAAGAAATCAGGGGTATGAAATGTTACATTGTATATATTACTCAATACTTAGTTATTAGTAACCATAAATATTTTAGGAATTTAATGTATAATTCATAGTGGTACAAAAAGCATTCTCAATCTAAAGTCATTTAAGGGGGTAGGTTCATGAATTTCAGCCCCCAAATACATTTTTCACTTTCCCCATTTCAATAAAATATGAATTTCTGTGCTTCTAATGGTGCAAAAATTATCATTCTACGTGCAGTAGAAGTATTTTTAATAATTTTTTCAAAAATGTTTTACCACCTGTCACAGTCTACTAAAAATCCATTTTTCTCAAAACTAACATTTTTACCATAAAAGGAACATTTGTTCTGAACTACTGCATTTAACATCTTATAATTTTTCATAATTAATAATTACTCTAATACATACTTTAATCGAGGATTTTTTCAAAAAAATATTCTGACATTATGTATAGCATTAAACATGATGAAATTTCACTGTTTTTGAAGGAAAAAAAAACAGATTTGTGCAAGAAATATTTAAAAAAAAAATAATTAGACATCCTATCCATAACATCTGATTAAAGTCTGTAATATGGTTCAAGGAATATTCAGTAAAAAAATTGGAGATTTTTATTCAATAGAATGTTTATAAATGTACCTTAAAAATACCTATTTTTAACATTACTGAGATACAGGTCCTGTTTCGTGAACCTACCCCCTTAACAAAGTTAAGTTTCGCCATTTTTCGAAAATTCAACTTTTTTTGTATCAATAATAAATTTTGAAATTATTTTTTTTAAAATTTAGTTGTCTCCTAATCTGCATACCATGGAACATCTTTTCCACCTAGATAGGTGCCAACTCATAATTAATTTTCACCATATAACCGTAATCCATCATTATATACAACGTGTTCTTAAAAATTCTTCAATGTTTTTTTTTTTTTATAAATCAGAAAGAATTTTCCAAAAACACATCTAATATTAATTAATATAAAAAAAACTGTCATGGTACTGAACCTTATTTTTAAAAATCCCTTCCATGAAAATTAATTCATCCCAAGGAATAGATTTAACATTGTTTCGTCTATTCCACACTCAATTTCCATAATATCCAAAAGACAATTATGCGAGTTCGCATTACCACAAAATACACGACGTCATCAGTGTCATTTCTGAAAATGGGTCCCTTCATTCTGCAAAGACACTTTGTCAACGTCAACGACTCACAATGAATTCCGTCGTCATTTCCACTTCATTAATCTATCCTCGCACAGCCTGTAATGAGCAGAGAGGGAAATAATTGAAAGTGATATCCAATTCCGTTCGCTTAAATGACACGTGGTAACGTACAGAAACACGGTGACTATTTAGTAGAAGATGCGCCAAATATTGTACCAATTTGCAACAATCTTATTTATGTTGTAATATGAATCCTTCTGAAAATAGTAAGAAACTGTACGAAAGATTAAAGTTGATGTTAATTATTTGGAAGGGTAACATTTCACCGGTATCTAAAATGAAACGGAAAATATTTTACCTGGAACTGACTTTTAAAATTTTAATTTTATATTACATGAAAAGGAATTTGCATTTCTTTTGCGCTGTGACCCGGCTAGATGTGTGGGAGGAACTAAATGATCAGACGACATGATTAACTCAAATTATTTATATATCTCTATATTCAACACAGACACAAATAACACTCTAATTAAGATA
Source organism: Trichonephila clavata (assembly GCA_019973975.1). NCBI lineage: Eukaryota > Metazoa > Arthropoda > Arachnida > Araneae > Nephilidae > Trichonephila > Trichonephila clavata. The sequence goes on from BMAO01030091.1 coordinate 9,604, forward strand.
AATTTGATCAATTAGAGACGAAGGTAAGACAAGATAGCGTGGGGATAATATATACGATCATGTGAATCTATCCTTATGATAACTTATACAAAGCTTGTTCTACTTTAGAAGCGCGCTAATAATTTAACTCTCTAACATCTACTTGAAATAAGATCACAGTACCTGAACTCTTGCAATCCTTTAATCTTTTAGACGTGGCCTTAAACGCTTCTCCAGTAGTGGAACTGAACCCTTTCCGAATTTCCAACTTCTCTCGTCGTACACTGTTTACGTATACGTACTACTGCCGGTTACTAGCTTCTCATTTATTCACTTCACATCCATGCTATACTCATTTCACTAACCTTCAATTCTCACTTCACTAACTCTTAATCTCGCGAATACAGAATATATATATTAATCACGCTTTCTTTCTTCGGAGAAAGTTGATTGAACAGATGGCAGAAAAGAAATCTCCAAGGATTTAGTGGAAGGAGCCGTATAGATCCGTAGAGAGGTAGAAAACAGGAAGAAAGCGGTAGAAAAGTCAATGCTGACAAGATTTGTACGTTTTGGGGTACTTTCTATTATATTGTTTACCACATTTGTTTATTCAAAAGACATTGCCATGCAAATTTTGCCAAAAAGTAGCCAGCATTCCTGTACATGCGAAAAGACAAATTCCCACTCATGTTTCTTCCTTATTGGTTCGTCAACAAATAAATTAGTGAAGTCTTAGAAGAATTAAATACTGTGGTAATAAAACACGTACATTTTAAAAAAGGAAAAATCTAAAAATAGCTATTTAAGTGGCCAAACGCCATAACTGCGTTCAAAATCTCGATGAATGAGTATCTATGTAGACACCGCCATATAAATTGGCATACGGATCTAAAATCTGTCATGCAGTACCATTATATTTCTTATTTCGCCAAAATTCATATTCTTTCGGGTACTTGAGTATTAGTTTGTATTTTTGGAAATACTCAACTGCGTTCATTTTCGTGGGGCTATGGTAGCCTAGTGGTCAAGGTACCGGAACGTGGCTGGCGTGTCACGATTTCGAGCCCAGCACCACTAAAGACCCACCGTGTAGGGGTTGCGATGCACGTTAAATCTGTCTAGAGCTCAAACATCCTCCCGTTGGTGTGGTATAGTAGTTAGGAGAGAGGGTGCATGCTCAGGTGTCGTCCTAGTCACTTGACCATGGTTCAAAATTACGAGGTCCGTCGCCAAAAGCCCTCGTGTAGCTGAACAGTGCGACGTTAATATTCACTCAGTAACGCGTTCCCTTTCGTAGGAAAGAGGTCCCAAATTAAATTATCTCTCAAAACAAAATGGAGATTGATGCAGAATAATAAAGCCATATATACCTACTATTTTCGATCATACGCTTTCAAAATTATTCGGTTTGAGCAAGCGCCGTAACGGTTTTCCACTATTGATTACAAATCGCAACCTTTTTCAATTCTACAAAATTAGTCGACGGTATAATACGTTATTGCATTCATTGGTGGGGACTGTGGTTCAGAATTGCGAGGTCCATCACCGGTAGTACATATGGTGCTTTCTAGATTGAGAAGTTATTAAATAATTAACTGTAATCAGAATACAGTTTTCTTTTTAAAAAAATATTGTAAATAAAAATTGCAATGTTTTCATATTTAGTGTCAATGCAGATATTATTTTTAAAATATTTAGAGGCAAAATATATTTTGAGATTGGATCAAATTAGAGTCAATTATATAAGAAAAATTTTATAAATATAATTATTAATATAAAATAATGAGTTTCAAAATTCTTCTTATGATTCTTGTATCTACAGAAAAGCCCTCGAATATATATATAACTGGATAGTGATACGTTAATATTAACTCAATCACTTGTATCAACAGAACCACGCTATATGGAAGTTTTAGTCACATTTATATTTTTTTTTTTACCACTGTGTAAGGGATGCTGGAATAACGCAACTTTATCGAGATTATTCAATTGCTTAATCCATCATTCGCACATACTTTTTAATGTGCAACTGTGAAAAGTTTTTTAGATCAATAATTATTTTCTGGATTTTACTACATTAAGTTGTAAAGATAAATTAAATCTAATTCTTATAAGAACGAAAATTTCCCCCTAAACATGTGTATAACTTAGGTAAATTCTTACTTCTACATATTTTTCTATTTGTTAATTGAGTGAGACCAATAAACAAAATTTAAAATTAACTCGGATCATCTCGACACATATTTTTTATGCTCTTATAATTTATTTTTATATTTTTTTAAAATTTTAACGATAGTGGAGTATTGATTTAATTAAAATTTATAAATAATATATTTTTTGATATAACGTGTTGTATGAGTTTTACTAAGGCAGTATAAAAAAACCCCGCAAAGTCTGGGAAAATAAACCCAATATACATTATGCAGTACTTGAAACATTAAAATTGACTTGAAACATTAAAATTGCATAGTTTGTTTTTTTACTATTTTGTATAATATACCTTTAATCCTCATGAATTAAGAATAATGCTGTGAAAAAATATTAACTGACTTGCTGTTTTGTTTCGCTAAATTGAAACATCTTGCATTTTCAACTCCCCCCCCCCAAAGTTATCAACTTATTTTGACAGCAAGTGGTATGGTTACTCATACTTCAAAGTATCAGGTGTCCGAAATGTATGACACTATACTTCTAAATATTAATTATAAAAAACAAATAAAGATATCAACTTAGTTTTTTTAGTCCATAAAGAAAATTTCACATTTTTTTCTTCGTTTTATTGCATGATTTTAATGGCTTCAGCATTAGTTCCGCGCAAAACATAGTCTATACGAGATTTTAAACCACGTTCTATGAAGCATTACAAGAGATCAATAATCTTAACGGCCACCGTAATTCGGCTTTTCATTTGATATTTATCACTAATTGAAGATTGGTAAACAAATTTATCTAGTATTTTTACAAGAAGCCCGGAACTGTTCTGTCTTGAGACCTAGGTGGCCACGTTATTGGACTTTCCATTCATCGTCCGGGCAACTTTTTCTCCCATCAGAACTCTCGCGTGCTGATGACCTATTTACGCTATTCATGTTTTGCAGATGTGGTATTCTTAATTGATCCATGTGATCGTTATTATTAAAATGAGAGGCTCGCATGAAGTTTACATCAAAGAGGCTTATTTTATGATAAGCAACTAACATTTATTTTTACAATATAATTTTAAACCTAATCTACTTTTTACAAAAACCGCTACATAACGCATTCCGCTCGCCTCGCTTCGTTACACAAGTTCAGTGTCTTGTTACCGTTCTGTTTCTTGTCAACAACACGAGTCCCCCTCTGTTTACAAGCTCGGTTCACATAGCGGGCGCTAGAGGGCGCAACAGCAGATTTAAATTCGATAAACCATGCGTTTATTTCTTGCGGTAAAGTCTTTTTGAAACAAGAATGTTTTAAGACAAGGAGGACCTTTGCGCTATATAATTTGAATATCCTTATCAGAAACTTTAATATGTTACTTTATCGAATATTAAAAACCATAAGTGAAAATTTTTGTTTATTTTTAACTAATTTTTTAAAGTCTAATCATATTTTTCGGACACCTAAAATATTTAAACATTGCAATGGAAAATGGTATGGTTATGCATTTTCAATTGAATCTATTTAGTTCAATTTGTTTCAGGAAGTTTTAAGCATTTATAAATCAATTGCCACAAATTAGATTACAAATTATAACTCCTAATTTCCAAAATATTGTAGTATGGAATAATAATGAAAAAATGCAAGTAATAAATTGTCTTATCTTGCTAAAATATTCAAATCTACTTATATTAGGGACTGAATATTTGATACGAATTGAAAAACGTTTTAAAGGAACAAATAAGCTTAAAAATAAACTTAATTACTTACAAACTAACAAAGCAAAAGGGGCTTCCATGCTTTAATGTGCTTTTGAATGCATCCTCATTGATCCATTGTGGTAATTACTTCCATCATTAATCATTTTCACACCTTTCTCAAAAGGCATTGTGGAGTACGTTCATTGAAAGCATTTTGAATTCTGAAACAATGAAGTGACTTCACTGAAGATCATGTCATTGCTATCAACATTTTTTTTTTCTACTTCTTTTTTTCCCAAATTCTTGTCTTTAAAATAATGGTTGTATTTCCTTTCTTCTTTTTGATTGGAAACTGCTCCTAATGTTTACTTGGCTTAACGGTGAGTTTTTGTTCTTTAACCATTCTTTATTTTATAGGATTTTTTTGTCAGAATATAACAATGTACAGTGGAAATTATAATTAGATTAAAGTTTAAATAAAATTCCAGTGGGCTAAATTCAAAATGGCCGTATGGTTAATGCAATCTTATGCTCTCCATTTAAATCAAAATAGACATAAGACTTCTACTCTTAAAATTTAAATAAAGTTTTTTAATTTGATGATTGTAAAAATATTCAAGTACTAAGATTCTTCAAAAATTTTAAAAAGGACTATTATACGTGTATTTTAACTCAAGTGTACTTTGTTTATCTTTGTACGCTATTATTGTGTTGACAAATGTTCATTTTTTAAGAGTTTCTGTAAAAGCAGAAGTTGGCAACCGCGAAGTGCATTAACTGATTGGCTGGAAACACGAGATTGTATTTATAATGTGACTATGACGCCACGGGAATTTAGCTCATTGTGTTGACGCCTTCATAGAAAGTGCAAATATATTCAAAGACGTTATTCTCGAGGGGAAAATGCGTTTTATTGTTTTAGATTGCTTTGGTATGATAAATTACGAGATAAATGTTTACAAATCCACGATTTTTATAGTTTTTTGATTTAATGAAACATTTAACTTTAAAGAGAATTTGGTTTTAAATTCGGAATAAAAAATACACACATATAAAATCAATTCAATTCTTCTTCAATCTTCAATCAATCGATTCAATTTTTAATGATGCTAAGAGTAATAGTTTTAAAATGTTTTTTTTTAGAAATAATAGCTTGATTAAATATTTGAAGATTATTGCTCAGATTTATGAGACACTAAATACATTTCGTTAAAATACGATGCATTAAATAATTTCTTTGAATTGGATAAGCGAGAAACCTGCGTCCAAATAAGAAAAAAAAATGAATTTAAAGTTTTAAAAATGTTTGCTTGTTTCCATACTATGTACGCATAAAGCACCGATTTAGAATTAGCAAAAAGTATAAAATGTATATAAAATTGTGTGAGGGGGTCACTTGTGTGTGTGCATTATACCGTCTATCAATTTCGCCAAACGACGTCGCCAAATGCGGGCGATATGCAGCCGACAGTGGAAACCACAAGTAGAAACATTTCAGAACCACACGTGTTCGAATATAACTATGAAAACATTTGGAGACATTTTTTGAACAGGTGGCATCTTTTGATTTGTGATATCATTTAACGGCATAATACTTAAATACCTTACTGACTTTTGTTAGCTTATAGGACGGCTGTAATAAAAAAAATGCGATTTTTCCAACAATTTTTTTTAAAAAATATATTATGTAAAACTGAATGAAATGTCAATTGATTCAAAATTTGTATCATTTCATTTTGCCACCAAAGGTTGATATCTATCTATAAATTACCACGCCTATTCCTTATCCAATTAAGGTAATATGACTAAATACATGTATAAAGATTCATTTTTGCATGTTGGAGCCCCTATTCAACTGTAATATAATACAATGCTACAAATATTCGCGCATTGTGTATGTGGCATTAATTTAAGATTCCTCAGTGTAGTTGGTGGACAGTGGTGGACAGATGTATGGACAGATGGTGGACAGTGTAGTTATTTATCTTTTTTTAATAAATAAAGTTATTAACATATTTTACGTATTAAAGTATGCTGATACACAAATTTTAACAAGACTGAAATTTCTTTAATATTTAGACACATATTGCAAATGGTTTAGAGTGCCTTTTGTTACTGGTACCGAAATTTTTCCAAAATGTTATTTTATACGCGAGTCATTCACACTAATAAAAATATCATTTGTTGAATCTATTTCGAACGTAAACTAGAATTATTGAAAATGAGCTAACTGAAGTTTTTAAAATTAAATTTGAAAAAATTTCTCAGTTTCTAATTATAATTCATCTGATGTATACATACATCTTGATAGTTATTGGATTTAATACTATGCTCTCTTGAACCGCGAAACAATTTAATTTTTTTATGTGATTTTACAAATATTTACGAAAGTAAAATAAGTCATTTTTGAATATAAATTCGAATCATTCAAACAAATCTTTTACCACTTAGATAATTCCCTTGCTATTTACCATTTGGACATTACCTATTTACCAAAACATTATTTTGAAATAGCAATGCAATAACAAAAATGTGCAACTAGTGTTAAGTGAAATATAGTTTCCTTGATTTAAGTAGGTGGTAGCACAAATGAAAGTGAGACTGCAGAAACATCAAGAAGAAAAATGCAGGAAAATAGTTACTGAAAACCAATTTTAAACTAAAGTAGAAGTATAATCATAATAATGTTCAGATAGAAAGTTTAAATTGAAATGAACTATATAAAGAAAAGAAACTCTTTGAATTGAGAAGTTTAACATGCATGTGTAACTTTTTTTTGGTACTCTGGTTTAAATTTTAGAAATTTAATGGAGAATGAATGACATATTGTAATTTAAAAGATAATATACTCTCTTACGCTGTTTCTCTGAATTGAATATGATAAATGTTAACTTTACTGAGGAATTGTATTTTTAATTATCTACACGAGTTTTGATTAAATTTTAAATCTAACATATTGTTACAAGACTTAAAAGTGATCAAATTTAGGAAATCTAAAAAAAAAAAATCGTAAATTTCTAAGTATGCTGTTGTTACTAATACCACCTGTATGATGTAGTCAGATCAAGGCCCACGAAATTCAACATGGCATCGGGCTAGATTGTACGCCTGTCGTTATCCGTAGCTTTGAGCACCATGCAGGTGACAGTACGATTTGGCTCTGTTCCTCCCCAATTTTAAGGGAGAACAACCTGGGAGTTGTCAGGGGCCTCCCACCTCTTTTCCCCTTCCACCAACCACACGAGAGGACTTGCGGCTCGATGGCTATTTAGAGTACCCCCATGCCGCGAAGGGGCACTATACATTTACAAACATCCATGCCTTCTCCGGAATTCGAACCCAGACCCTACGGTGAAGCAGTCAGCATCGCTAACCACTATACGGGATGGGCGACAGAATCTGAAATTTTAAAGGCTACATGCTTTTTGAATATGAGTTGTTAGTCCCGTTTTGGTATTTTTTTAAATATAAAAACGGTTTCTGCAGCATTTGTGAATGTGATAATAGCACGGATATATATATATATAAACGTTTTAGAAAAAAAATCATTAAAATTAGGAAATTTGGAGTCCTAGTGTACCTACTGATGTGATGCCGAGTGTCAAAAGATGTTGTTTTAAAAGAAAGTTGTTTTGAAAATAAAAAAATAAAAAATGGCCGTGATTGTTTTGATAGAAAACAACACACACGAATGTACTACTTTGGAATCTTCGCTAAATGAGTCATCTTTCGAATAACTTGTCTCGGATTGCACGTAATATTTTTTCCCCTTTTTACGGAGTATACGGTATTTAAACTAGTAAATAAAAAAAAAAGAATACGACTGGGAACTTTTTAACAGCATTCAGGTTTAAATTAAATAGTATCCCAATTCATAAAATAATTAAAATAGAGTTCATTTTAAAGTTTTATGCTGAAAATTTAGATCCATTTTGTACACATTCTATAAAAATATAAAATATTCAAAATATTAGATCAAATAGTTGGTTTTATTTCACTTTTTATAAGTCTTATATTATTTTTCTTGCTCCTTAATTTGTTTGATTTATTGTCACTTTTTATCAATTGCTACGCATTATGATGCATAGTTTAAAAACTATTCTTTTTTTATTGAATTTAATTTACCTCTTGAAAATTATGTGTACTTACACACAAGTGTTAATATATACTTGAATAATATCTTTAAATTGTTTCTAAAAACTAAATCCTTAACTTCAAAGGTTTCAAACTTAAAGGCTAACTTGGGACAAACAAACAAGTTTTAACTTAAGATGGACCGCGAAAAAATAAATATCCATAGAAACGTAAGTCTATTTCGAATTATACTTTATAATAAACATGCATAAGAGAACAAGAATAATTAAAAGTTTACGTGCTGACGCTTGACGTCTCTTCATTATTACTATATTTTCCTACGTCGGTGTGTTTATTTTATATTACATATATACTATTGCCGATATATTGACCTAGTTGCAGAATTGTTTGTTGTGGACCGCAAGTTTGACACCCCTACCTTACATTTTCATTTTAATATGTATTAACAAAAGAAAGTCGGTGCCCACTGGAACTGAGTGATTATAAATAATCAATCAAAAAACTACATTAAAATTTTCTTCATTTTTCTAAATTGCGTGTACAGTAGAACGTCGTTTATCCGAACGATTACTATCAGGAGCGTCAAATATCCGAACCAAAGTCCGGATACGTTTTCGAACATTGAAATGCTCAAAAGTTGTTTCGTGTGAGGCCAAAAGTGATGGGAAAACCCAAGGTGAGGGTTTATTAGGTATGTTTGTTTACAAGGGAGGGGGTGTATACGTTATCTTTTGTTGAGTTTTGTTGGTGTAGAAACCAGGATGGCATGCGATGCAGAAGACTGGATTTCAAATGCTAAATGATGACGAGATTGTGACTTCCGTGCAAGAAAATTCCCACTCTGCCGACGATGAAACGTATGAAGACGAGGACAACAGCAACGAAAATAGCAAGGGTTCATCAAATGCTGACGCGTTTCCTGCGTTAGAGACAGCCATGGAGTGGTACGAACAACAACCAAAGTGTTGTCCTACTCAACTACTGCTGCTCAAGAGAATCGGAGACTTTGTAGCGAAAAGACGAAGGTGTACAATGGTACAGCGAAAAATAAGTGATTATTTTCCACAATAAAGGTAACATTGCAATAAAGGTATATTATTGATCGATTGTTTAAACTCAAATGTGTATGTGTTGTGAATTTGTCAATTCTAAAACGTTCACTTGTGAATTCAGTTAAACAACGCAAAGCGTGAGTTTGAATCTCAAATGAGTATTTGTGAAAAAACTACAAAGCTTAAAGTCAAAGATTCCATTGTTAGATTTGCTATTAAGAAGACATTAAGAATTACACATGTCTTTAATCTTACGTTTAACAAGCAATAAAAAATGATCAATGAGGGTAAATATAATATTTAAAAAAAAAAGTATTTTTAACATGGAAACTTTTAAATTATATTTTTTTTAAATACGTTACATAAGATTTGAAGAAATATACAATTTTCTTTTTTGGTACTAATTTTCAAAAAACTCTAAATATGCGAGAATTTGTGGCTTTTAGTTTTTGTAAAAGAAATGGTAAGGGGGGTATAGAAATTCTAATGTTGCATTTTTCTGACAAAATATTCCCTAGTAATCGTTAATTAATATCTGAATTAAAAACTATTTTTAAAATATTTTTTAGAAAATGTATTAAATTTACTAAATATGGTCCAATCTAAATGAACATTCTTGTTACAAGTATATTTTTGTAGTTATGTGAAAAAATCGCAGGATTCAACAAAGGCTGTTTTTATTAGATAGATGTTTATTTCTAAAAAAATAAATAAAAAAATGAATTTTATAAATGTTAAAAGAACGATATAGGTAATTATTTATAGTAGGATTCTCATTCAAAATATTTTCGATTTTGTTTCTCTATAAGAATGGAAAAATTCTTTTTCATTAGGTTCAGTAAGAAAAGCAAAATGTTAAAAACAGTTAAATAAGTAAATTAAAAAAAATATAAGCGTACCGTAAAATCCGGTGTATAACTCGCTCTTTTAACACAAAATATAAGATCGAAATGTACGGAGGCGCGTTTTACGCCGGGTGTAAAAAATAACTTAAAAATAAAAAAAGGTGAACATATAAAAAAATAAAATTATTCTTCTACATATATCGAAATGCTGTTTATTTAAAACGGAATGGCATTCCTTATGAATTCAACGTATTATAATTCTATACGTATCAGGGGTGTAACAACCACCGTATCAATGATACGGTGCCCCCAAGCTACAGGGGCTACAACATGTGTAACTATAGTAATACTATAAAAGAACTCCCATATGTAAAAAGGGGCCCCGAAGGAATTTTGATACAGGGCCCATTCAGAGCTAGCTACGCCAGTGATACGTATATTACTTTTCTAAAGCTTGGAATAATACCTCGAAAAAATTACTTCAAAAAATAAGAGAATTGTACACGAGTTCTTCGTAAAATGCGTAATAATGCGGGGGTTCGCATTATACGGCAAACATACCTAAAAATTAAAAGATGCAGCTTGAAAGTGTAGGTGCGCGTTATACGCCGAATTTTACTGTAAATGTATAAAGTACACACACACCAATTATTCAATTACATTTATGAGTAATAACCTTAAGTCCCTCTCTCGCTGAGCAATTTTCTAAGGCACGCAGTGCTTCCTTGATTTGTCTCCCTTCAATAGAAAGGGTGTGGGGAATTTAGGATCCGAATTGTTTGTGATCTTTTTCCCTCTTATTCTAGAATAATATCTGCTGTCTGAATTACATGGGAGAGTCTGCACCTCATAACTCTTATCATTATATGTCCTTGCCCTTCAATCTATGTTCGTACTTTGCCGTTGCTGTCGTATCCTTCCCGAAGGGAAGGCATGAAAGTGACCAGAGACTGAGACAGGTTGCACTTCTACTTGATAGATGGCGACACCTCCTATCTCCACCTCCGCAATTTAGACAAGGAACTGGAGGGAAGGTAAATATTCTCCAGCAACCCAGCACAAGTGCTTTCTGCTGCGACTGCCCGTAAGACTTTCGGACCGACTGATTTAAAGAGCACGTACTCCGTGTGTACTCGGAGGGTATTTGGTGGCATAGGGCATCAAACCCAGGCCTTCCGGTTTGGAGTCCGATGCTCTAACCACTAAGCTACTCCGTTTGAACATTTTCAAAAATACACATTTCGAGTAAAATGCGTTTTAAAGTATGGCATCTTGCTTAAAGTAATGTCATCTGCTATTTCCAAAACACTTGTAGTTTTTGTTCTAGGGAACAGAAAATAATAAACTTGGGTTTTTTTATAAAATTATTAAAATGGCCTATAAAATAAAATCATAAAAAAAATTGTCAATTTTTGGAAAAATTTATAATTTTAGGGTAGTCGGATACCTTAGGGAAATGTTTGAGAAAGTTTCTGTATTATTGGACTGTCCTACTGTATTATCGTAAGAATTAGTTGCAGCAGATAATGATAATGTATGTACAGCTCCAATTATGGTAAACAAAGGCATTTTGGAATTTGTTTATATCTTAAAAAATATCACTGATAATTATTGCGACGACAAAAATTAAATGAGTAATGCCCATGTCTTCCCATGTTCCCATATCTGTTCCCATGTCTTCCGAAATAAGGCGCACAATGAAAATAATGAGCAATTACTTAGATGCCCATTCCAATGTTGAACCTAAGTAACAAAACTGGATGACATGGAACAAATTGTTGACAATTTGATGCTAAAAATATACGCTAAGAAAAATATCAGATTATTTTCTAAAAACTCAATAAATGTTCCGTTTCTTGAAAATTCTGCATTAATTTTCATTAAGTTGTGAAAGTTCTTGTTTCATTGATTTGTAATAAGTCCGTGTAAATATAGGATTCTATGTCAATGAAATTTACTCTAATAAATTTAATTTTGTTGAATATATGCTTTTCTCTTCGCAATATCTTTTAACACGAAAAAATAATTCCACCCCGCAGTTTCGTGTTATGTGATTTTCACTGTATATCAGATAAATTGCTATAAATGTAGTATATTTTGCTAAAAATGTTCTATAATTTCATTTAATGTTTTATTCGTTTAATATATAAAAAATAAAAGGAATTAATTATAATCTGGACATTAAAAAAGGCATAGTTTAAACATGCATATTAATTTATTTAGCTTTATAAGTAATATTAATAATGCTTTCATAAAATAATTCAGCATCAACACTGCAAAGATAATAATTGGAAAGATTTGCTCCAAGCTTCAACGATGTACTTGATTCGTTTCAATGGAAACTACAGCAATTGCTTCCGTTACACTTTCATAGAAAATTCAAATGGACAATCAAATTCCACGTAACAGAACATTCGAAAAATAAACTTTTTACCTCATGACATAGTACTGATTCCCGTTACAGAATCATTTTTGATAACGTACAGAATATCTTTTCAGAATCATTTCCTGATAACGCACAGAATATCCTTTCAAATTTCTATCCTGATGACATTCTACCAAATCTCATTACAGAAACTTATCTTGATAAGCTATTTCGTTTTGTTTCACTCGTGCAAGGACAGCTTAGAGTAATAATCATTTCAATGATGATGAAGCTTTAAAATGAATATCGCTAAGGACAACAATTGATTCCATTCCACGAATTCTATTAGTTTGTTCACACAACAAATATCATCAAATGAATCTACATGGCAAGAGATGCGGCAGGAATCGATTGTAAATCGCCGTAATGGTCATTTCGATCATGGCTCACATCCCGACATCCGTAAGCCTACGATAATGTCACAGTCAGGCTATTATCTTCGGCTTGTATATGCTCGTGTGTGAATCCCAGATAACTAATTTACGAATGGCGAGTTTATATTGCCCCGGATATTTGTTACTGGTCGTGGGCTGTTCGGTTTGTTGTTTCAATTACTGTATGAAATTTAAGTTCCACTATCTGTAATGTTATTTTTCGATATTGCATTTTCCGTAGATGAGAATCTGTAAGCTCTTTGCTACTATTTGTAATGTGAAATTGGATTTTCCTTATGGGATGTAAGGATTGTGTATGCAGATTGGAATGAACAGTGTTAATTTTTTTAATGAAATAACTAAAATTTTATTTTTATGACACTTCAAAGAAATTGAAGTACATGTTATAATTAAAGACATTCATGTGATCACAATAATTAAATTTATTTCGAATCACATAGTACAATTCTGGAGGTTATCCTAAAACAAAATTTCACTTTCGCGATTTTATTCTATAAAAATATTTCATTGAGAGCAATCTCATTATTGTATATATTTCCCTATTTTTTTTCAAATTAAATCAATTCAAAATATTTTCTTTTAATGCATAATAAAAGTAAAATCCCGTTAAATATGTTTTTTCCCTTCACATTTTTTTTCAGATTTTATTAAATATCAACTCTAAGATGATATTTTCGAGACATGGATCTTTGTTTTGTTGACATGTTTACCATTTTAATATAAAAATGGCTAAAAGGTTTACATTTGGAAAAAAAATTGAATTTTACGAGATTTCAAAGAGCAAAGTTTTAACTGAGAGATAATTTTAGAATGGTGATTTTTTGACATAAAAACATGAAATCGAAAATTCCCTGGGAATTTTATCCATTTATGTAAAAGAATAATACAAAAAGCGTGATTAAATACAAGTAGACGAGTAAATAAAAGTAAATACTTTATTAAAGAATACACACAGTTCTATCCAAGACAGGAAAAAAAAATAAGTGCATACAAATTCCATTGACAATTCAAGTAAGAATTCGTTTGTTGTATTTTCTATAAGCAAAATACTTGATAATAGGATAGATGTTCAAGCCTTACTTCCCAAAATGTACACCAATTCTTGTAGAACGTCTGTAATTAAAAAAAATGATTTGGAAACAATTAGATTTTTAGTCTCTGATAAGTTTCAAAGAATGTTATTTTTTTATATTGAATACAATCATTTTATTTATTGCGATATGGGTTAAAAAAATCTGAATATTAAATACTGTATAATAATTATTCTAAATACAGCTTTATAAGTACTCAACTGCTAGTTTTACTATTTCTAACGCTATTTTCCTCTCAACTAAAGTAATCTCCAAAATTTCTGGAATTCAATCATTTATTAAACTACGTTGTAGTAGAAACGGGAAGGACATATAAGTTAATATTCTATCGCATGTATAACTAATTATGAAATAGTGCAAAATTATTTAAGTTTGTAGCGAAGCCTCCAAAGTCTGCATAACTAACTTCGAAGTTTCCACATTCGAAAGATTTTGACTCGAACCAGACGTGCAAGTAGATGTAGAAGCCGTTTAACTGATCAAAGTCGCAATTATGTCTCAAAGATAATTATTAATGCAAGCCACTGTCTATTATAACTTTCCTGATCATTGGAAGAGTCTCAAGGTAAACGTGGAATATCCTTCTTAAAGCTCACTGGAAGCAATATTATATCGCGATCAGTAATGATCAGACAAAATATTATCATTTTCTAGCTCCACTTCAAATCATTGTATGTACCACTAGCTGTTTTCCTCCCGATTTGCTGGATATTTCATAACATTGTAAGACTATATACATTATTTTTAGGTTATTTTTATCTATATTTCAGCATTCAGGTTTCAATTGTATTGAAAAATATTCTCATTGCTCTCCCCTCTAGATTTAAAAAGGACAGGATTGAGTTTATAAAACAAAAGTTTACACCCGGCCGCACCTCCAACTGAGTTGATTTCCTCGAACCCTATTTTAACCGGATCTCTTCTTAACAAAAGAAACATACATGTTGAATCCCAAATTTAGAGAGGTTTAATTGTTCAAAAAACAAAAATGTTTCACTTAGAAAACCCCCGTAACTTCCGCAACCCATCCCTGGAAGTTTATTTTTGCAAATCGAATTTTTAGTGGATCTCTAATCAACAGAAGAAACATGTTAAAAAAATTTCAAGTTTGTAAGAGTATATTGGTTCAAAAACAGAATTTTACAACGCTTTCATAACCCTTTTCCTTGCAACCACCTTGAAAGTCCATTCCCACAAAACTCCTTATTAGAGATTTTATACTCAGTAAAATAGAAAAAAAAAATGTTCGTTGCAATTGTAAGTCTGTGGTTGTAATAGTTCAAAAACGGCAATTTTTGTTTAATAAAGATTACGTGACCTCCACAAAAGTAATGTACCTGCCGAATTTTAAGTCTGTGGATCTAATAGTTCTGGGTGAATGAGTGATTGAATATTAACGTCCCACTGTTCAGCTACACGAGGGCTTTTGGGGACGGTCCGCGTAATTTTGAACAATGGTCAAGTGACGCGGACGACATCTGAGCTGGTACCCCCCCTCCTAACTACCACACCACACCACAGGAGGACGTTTGAGCTCTCAACAGATTTAACGTGCATCTCTCCCCTACACGGCGGGTCTTCAGTGGAACTGGGATCGAACTCATGACATGCTAGCCACGATCTGATGCCTAGACCACTCAGCTACCGCGGCTACCTAATAGTTCTGGAGATCTCGTGTTGATGAAAGGAGTCTCTTTTCTCCCATATACAGTAAAATACACTTAACGCAAAAACGCTTAAGACAAAATATCGATTAATACGAAATAATACAACAGTCCTTACTACTATATATTTTCACCCTTTTTTCTCTTAACGTGAAACTAAAATCGCTTAACACGAAATATTTCCCTATTGGAATGAACAAAGTACTGAAAACACCAGCCTCCGAAGCGAAATTTAAGGGGGCGGGGAGTGAAATGAAAGAGAAGTGATTTCACATGTCTCGTAGAAAGGAGGCTAACTTGGTATTGAAATATTTTCGAAATAGTCAGTCACAAAAGCCAATTTTGCTTAATCTACTTTCACTTTCCACCCCTACAAACTCTACTCAAAAATATTCTCCTTATTAGCTGGCTATTCGGTGATGAGTACATTACAATGTAAGTAAAAATAAGCGAGTTTGGTTCACATTTATTTATTTATTTTGACACGAATGTTTTACTAACACAAACTCAAAGGGCTCCAGGAGAAAGCAAACTTCTATTTCACTTAAGGTTGCTGAACAGAATCTAAAAATGGAAATCTCTTACGATTTTGGTACTGCTAAATCTACATTATTAACAATAATTCGAAAACAGAGAGAAATGGTAAAATGAATTACAAAGTAACCTGACAACCTGATGCTAAAAAAGCAATGCAAAAAAAGTATTTTTTTCCAAAAACTCGATAAATATTTGTTTTAAAAAAACTTGAAAGTTTTGTTTTAATTTTATTAAGTTCTTGAAAATGTTTTTGGTTTATTGCTTTTTACTAAATGCATGCATATATACATATCTATGTAAAAAAAATTAATAAACTACACTTCATTGAATGAATTTCTTTTTCTATTTGTATTTATTTATTATTATTTGCATTATCTTTTTACTCGAAATTTTCTTAATGCAAAAATTATTTCATTCCCTCAGTTTCGTGTTAAACGATTTTCATAGTATATGCAGATATGTTGTCTATATACTATATATACTTACAGAATACATATTTGTGTGTGTGCCTATATCGTGTTTTCTGTGGATAACGGAGGCATTTAAAAACGTTCAATAACCTAAAAGCAAAAGAAATAAGTTAGTTTTAAGAAATAAAATTCCCTAGATAGCTCTGTACATGTTTACAAGATATTTTTTTTCGAATATTTCACGGGGCCAGACTCTTAAAAAAGCTCCATATTTGCCGAGATGTAGATCTATATCTTAATAGAATTAAGAAGATATGGTACCCTAAAATCGTTAAACTGTCGAAAAAAATTTTATTGGCTTATTTGATACTCCGAATCTTTATAAATATGCCTGCAAATTTACAGCGTTACCTGCATTTTTATTAAGTAACGGAGCAATGTTTGATGCTAAATAGCAACTACCACTCCTGCATTTCAGATTATCTGCTAGAAAAAAGCCTGATAAAAAATGAATAATTATTTTTCTAATGCGCATCAATGAGATAGACATTATATATACAGTAATAAATCATTTTAAGAAAAATTGTGCAATTCATGCAAAAATTCTAGTTTGTGAATTATTTACTGGGGGGGGGGGGGAGATTAAATGGATTTGGTCAAGATTTAAAAGGTGTGCGTGCTTTTATGATATTTTATGAATGAAATTAAAACTTCAAAACGGATTCTCACAAAGCACAAATACTAAATCTCATTTGATAACTCAGATAATTAAAAATCTAATTCGCAAGAATAGAAAAAGTCTCCCATTTTTATATATTTGTTTTTGGTGATATATATATATCCCATGTGTGCGAGATTCAACACTTTTATTATTAAAATATTTAAGATATTTATTTAAACAATGCACATATACAGTCTTAGATTTTGATGTATTTTACCTATAAATTGTTATTTGATTTTGCTTTATTCGTGTACAATATTTAACATGCGAAGGCTTTTAAAATCATGGAAATAAAAAATAAAGGCATAAACATTTTTTGTACATGCTGTGCATTTGCTCTGAGCATGGAATTAGCTCTGAGTGTGTGTATTTATTTTTTTATAATTATTAAGATAAATTTTATGAAATATTAATCTTTCATTCGTTTTTTTTCTATGTATTCATTATGGCAGTATACTGTTATTTAATTGTTCTACATTTGTGCAATTTTTTGTGCAAGTAGTTTAAATAATATAATTAACATTTCATAAAAGTTTTAGATTATTTGATGAATATTATATCATGCTATTCATGGAATGAAAACTTCAAAACTCGTATTTCTCCATGTTGAATTTTTTTGTACATATACCGTTATTCAAAACCCTAAGGCTTTTGATAATTGAAGTAGGGTTTGAAATTTTTTATGCATGTTCTGAAATGCATGTTTTGTAAACTGTTCATGGAATTAGCTCTAACATGTTAGTACGTTTTCTAAAAAAATTCAAATCAAAATTAATGTTTTTTGAGAGTTTTTGGAAGTTTATTAAATTTAATAAAATTAAAGAGCAGCAGCAGAAAAAACCCATGCACAGTTTTATTTAGTATATTATAATGAACAAGAACAAAGTTTTGAAAAGAAAAGAGACATATTTAAAAAAGCCTTAGGATTTAAAAAAATGCTTTAAAAAGCTAAAAATATTAAATTTTACAAAACATTTTGCAACAAATTAAAAAAGATTGTATGAATTATTATTAAATATAACCTTTATGAAAACAATTAAAACCAAATATCAAATATTGAAAATAAAAAAAAAATTTGAAGATGGTACCATATCGCCTTAAACTAGTGTTTTTGTTAATGTTTATTTAGAGATCAATTTAGTGTTTTGATTAACTTATTTTTTCGATCACTTTAACAAAATTCCAAATAAAATTTCTCCAAACCTTAGAATGATAGCAAACAACATTTTTATTTTATGCATCTTTGCTATTTCGTTATTTTCAATTATTATTTAATAATTTTCTCTTTTGCTTAATCATCATTATAAATGGTAGTGTCATCTGCCTCATAGAATCGATTAGTGATCGCTTACATTCAAGTTTATTGAAATGCTGTGGGTAAAGTTTTCTGGATAATAACTACATATACTTTGACATAGTTGTGTAAAGAACCACTTTTCATTTTATATTATTTAAACAGTTATTTTACATATATTCTTAAAAAGTCTTTGCTGTTACCAGACTAAAAGGTAATTGAACTTTCAGGTAAAAAGAAATTTCATTGAAAAGTGACTCACTAGTAATATGTACTCGCAAATGTTCTTTAAGAAGTAGTTAAGAAGGAAAATAGCGGTTTTTGTTCATGAAAAAATGCTTTACTTCTATGCAATTATACAATAAATTTAACGCCCCTTGCGAGCCCTCTTACGGAAAGAAAGACGAAAGAAGAAATTATATATATCTTATAAAATTTTCAATCTCATTAATAAAATTCTTTTTATTCATCCACTGAAGATCAAATACATTTTTTAAACTTGTAGTGGATGATACTTGATGCTGTAGAGTTTTTTTTCAAATATTAATTAATTCATTAATTCTATTTTATTTCTTAATTTTAAATTTATTCTGCGTTTTCCTGACGAAAATAGATTTATCTGCATTAGATGTCGTCAGTAAGTTTCTAACGAAATAGGAATTGACTTTAAAAAAACAAAGGTTTATTATTCGTGTGTTAAATAATAATGCACTTCACAATATTTTTATTTCTTCTATTGTAACTTGTAAACTTTTTTATAAATAGCATTTCAAAAATTAAAAACTAAATTTAAAAATCAAAATAACATTTGAGTTAAAATGAATTAAAATTAACTCAAAATTACAAGGTAATATAAATGAAGAGGTGAAGCCAAGTTAAATTTTAATGTTTTAAATACTTGTATATTGAACGCGCACTCGTGTGTATGCCTGTTTTCAGCAACTCTTAATTTTATGGGTATTCTGAAAGTGTTATAAAAAGAATGGGAAGCCTTTGTTCGTTATTATAAATTATAATAGTATAATTGCTAGAGAGTAAAGAAAAATGAAAACATGTTATGAAATATTTTCATTAAATATTGAGAAAAATATATTACGTAAAATATATCTATAGTAAAATTCATTTAACACAATACAATGCAAATTTTCATAACTTTTAAAT
>BMAO01030092.1:0-19500 GCA_019973975.1 Trichonephila clavata
GGTGAAAATGGCCATTTTTATAAAGAAGATATACATTTCAATAAAGAAGTATGATATAACGAATCACTAATTTGTCGTAGTCTCTCACTACCCCTATGGTTATTAACTTCCCTTTGCACATTATCTAAATTTGGGTATGTTGGATTCATAATTAATAACTACATAAATAATAAATCACTATTATTTATTATTCCTTATGATAGAAATACACAAATATTAATCAAACTTTAAGAACAACAAATTATAGTGGAGTGAGATCAGAATTCAATTATGAACGACGGAACACTAACTGATACCACGGGGAATAACGCATACAATCAAACTACGCATTTAAATCTAATCTATAAAAATCACAGACCTGATATCTCTTTAAGACAGGAATCTTGAATACTTGTAGAATCTATAGAGCGGTTTCAATCCTGAATATCTTCAGTTACGTCCGAACTGAATTAATGAATCTTTTTCAATAATCTCCTTCAGCTAACAAACTTCACTTAGTTAAACTAATCTCCTAGAATCACCTTCTTAATCAATCACGTAGTTAACTTCTCTATCAAAACACGTAGTCATCCTCATCTCTTCATTTCATTTCTCCCTTTTATATCTCTTTCAAACTCGCTAAACCCGAAACTATCTTATTTGCATAAGTCACACTTTTAGCTCTCAGCCGGAATTGGTTAAAATAAATACAATTTAAAAGATTTTGAGAGAAGGTTAGTGAAACGCGTAAGCACCCGTCACAAATTGGTGCACAATATTTTTCAGTAGCCCGTATTTTGCTAACTCAAATAGATTCGACGGATTCCCCACACGGTGGCCTGCAACATATAGATGCCCACTCGAGAAACATGGATTTTCTAAGTCCAAAGATCAAATAGATATTGTTTGGCTTTGAGGTATATTTATGGTCAGCGCGAAAACAAAACGAATCGATAATTGAAGCCTTTTTAATGGTATTGGAGATCCTGACGATATAAGTGGAATACGTGGCAACAGGATGATTTCTCCTTTAAACTTTACAGTCAAAATGTTTGCTTCAAGAAGTTTCCCGGTAATTCTTTTGATGACGTTTACCGTTTTGCAACGCATATCGCTGCATATGCTAGATGGATTTAAATTACGCAGCAGAATAACCGGTGAACCAATCTTCAACTGAAGATTGTGTTGTGTGACATTCCTGATATATCTAGAGAATTCAAAAACTCAGTGGGAAAATTTATATGGTTTTGTTTCCATCAACAATAGTGTCGGTTGATTTAAAAGGCATTGGATCACCAGGCAACAATTCTATATCTGGAAGTTTATTTCGTCAATATCAACACTTTTTCTGATTAAGTAACAGGACTACAAAGCTAATCATTATCTAAATAATTATACAGTATATCCTGTAAGACACTCTCAACCAGTTCCTTTTTTGTCTGAGCAACAGTACAGAAATTGTACTGGCTATTTGATACATTATGTATTGGGATGCAGTTCTACTTCACCTTTTCCAGTATCCAGTAGTTAGTTAGATAATATTTGCTCTGATTGATGAACTTGCAATTGTATTCTCGTCACTCGAAGTGTTTCGACATCTCGCCACTAAAACGGTTGTTTTAAACCTGCGTTAATCTCGTGAGCAAAGTAGTGTGAGGAATGACTGGCAATGTCTGTCGGAAATCACCAGACTGTAGAAGAACAGAACCACCGAATATTTTTCTGCTGCCTTTTAAATCTTGCAAAGTTCTCTGAAATGCATCGAGGGAATGTTTGTGGGTAATGGTACACTCACATCTGATTATGACTGAAATCCTTTGCAATTCCGTCGAAAATCCGCATTTTTTTCCAATGGTTCACATTGCGTCTGGTGTCTTAGGATGGCAGCTTGAATACGGAAAGTGCAATTTGTCCACCATGTACCTAAGTGACAACGATGTCTGAAAATACAACTGCCAATGTAATTTCCTATTGCAATTGTACTTTCGCAAGGCTGAGCCTGCAAGTTTAGTTACCATACGCCGGACTCGAACGCAAGGCCATTCGTCCTCATTCGACAATATCTAGCAAAGAAACCGGAGTTTCTGCAATCCGCATCCAGATTCTCGTTCCCTACACCGAGATACACCCGGTGAACATTTTCGGCGCTCCTATTATTTGCAAGTTCATTCCCTGAAGGGGGGTATTACGGTCGTCCTGCATTATCCAGCGAAGTTAAGCGAGTTTCTAAAATCCGATTTAAGATTCCTGTCCCCCACCCAGAAAAACACAAGGTAATCACTTTTCACACCCCACGAATTTTAAGTTAAGCCACTGCCACGGTCCGCGTGAAGTATGGTCGTCTGGCATTGTTTGACATACTTACGCGAATCTCTTGATTTGGATAAGAATATTCGGATCAGTGGTCCCGAAATACGTCCAAGACCCACTTTTCGTCTCTACGTTTGCAAGTTAGGTCGATGCCGCTGGCCGCGATTATTACGGTCTTGCGGCATTATCCAGCAAAGTTATTGGAACTCTTCAAATTTGATTTCAGATTCTCCTTCCACATCTCAAAACGCACATGGGACTGTCTTTTGATGCCCCAGCGCATGTAATTGAGTCTTTAGAGGGAATGAAAATCCGGACGCTGGACTCCAATGCAAAGCTTTTCCACCAAATTCTAGCAATATTTGGCAATGTTAAGGGAGTTTCTGAAATCTGATACCAGATTCTTGTTTCCCACCCCTAGACGCTACCAGGAACTACTTTCGGCACCCCCGAGCTAGCAAGTTCACTCCCTGGAAGGGGGCATTAGGGTCGTCCGGCATTATCCGAAAAATTACAGGGATTTCTAAAATTCGATATCAAATTCTCGTTCACCATCCCATAATACACCAGAAACGCACTTTTTACACTCTAAAACTTTTACGGTTAGATCCTGACACGGTTAGCGTAATAGACGGTCGTCCAGCATTATCTGGCATAGTTACGCTAGTTCCTAAAATTAGATTTTAGATTTTCACTTACCATCCCGGAATACACCAGATGCGTACTTTTTCTGCTCAAAGATTCTTAGGTTAAACTCCTGCCACGGTTCGCGTAATAGATGGTTGTCCGGAATAATCCGGCAAAGTTACGGTAATCTTTCAGATAGGATATTAGACCCAGATTGCCCCTTTTGAAATACGCCAGGGACCAAGTTTTAGCACTCTGTGGCTTTTAAGGTAAGCCCCTACCACTGTGTGTCTAAAATATGGTTAACCGGCATTATCCTTCAAAGTTACAGGTATTATTGGAAACCAATTCAAAATTCGGATTCCACGCCCCGAAATACGCTAGGTACTCACTTTTCATGCACCTTGGTTTACAAAATCCGCTTCTGCAGTCACACGCGCACTGCAATATTTTGCAAATTTTCCCGTTTCCCGGATTCTTCACTTTTCCGGCAATAAAAAATTATGACGTCATTAATTGAAATAAAAGCTGTCCTATGTTTTAAGTTGGACTAAATGACACACAGTATGCAAAATTATATAAAAATCATTCGAGTAGTTTCGGAGTCCATTGCGGACAAACACTGTGACACGTAATTTTTATATACAAAGATGAATTTTCTTAAGATGCAAGCTAAGATGAATCTTAAGCTTTTTTGCTTAATGATGAGTTTGTACAAATGCAAAGTCGCCAAATGTGATATGCAGCCAATAGAGGAAAACCATTCCAATCATGTTTAGAAAAAATTACTGTAATTGAGGGCTTTTTGATGTGTAACATCTTTACTCTCGGTTGCTGGATATTTGTTGGAGTGATTTCGTGAAAAGGGACGGAAATGCGTAACAGGAAGTCGGGGGAAGCACGCGCTGTTTGATTTGACCAATTCAGCGCCTTGGGGGTGTCTCTTCGCTAGCCTCGTCTCGGGGCAATTAGGGTCTAGTAGCAATTAGGGTCCCGTAGACAGAAATCCCAACTTTAAAATGCCCATTCCCCCTCCCCTCTTTTGGGAGGAGGAATGGGTGTTTCTAAAGTAAAGGCCAAGTACTCATGTAGTACTAGTCTTAATGATCGAAGGTAAATAGTTTCTTCATAAAAGATAAATTAGATGCCTTTTTTTCTTAATTTTCTATATTTTCTCGACTTTGAAATAAACATTTTTTTCCATGCTGTTATTTTTCCAAATTTCCTTTATTCCATTTTCTGATGATAATGTTCTGACAGTTGTCATGATGAAAGAAAATGGCATCACAGAATCATACAAGCCTCTTCTACAACAGTTGAGAGAGATATTCTGTTTGTCTCCAAGTGCAATCCGAGCTCGAGACAGGAGACCCTTTGCATTTACGTCGCAGGGATATGGATCTGAATAGATCCTCCATCCCCTATCTGAGGTTTTAGTGACCTGAGATGTGGTTTGGCCTGCATGGAAGATGTAGAGTCATTGTGGTGGATAGGCTGATTCCTGATTGGTCGGCGGGACTAGGCAGAGGGGCGGTGATAGCAATCGCACTCCTGAGGTTTCGGCGGGAAAAAGAAGTAATTTGCGTGCTGAGAAAAATGCAGTGGCATAGTAAGCTTGTTGATTGGTTGTGACTTGGGATGAGATACCTCTCTGATTGGCTGCCCTGAGAGTTAGGATAAAGAAATTACAGAAATAGGGGGCTTGCCTCGTGGGTGCAGCAAAAATAAATAGAAAATAACAAACTATTAAAATTAAGAGGAGAAAATAAAATGAAAAACCAAGAAAATTTAAGAAAAGATTTGAGATAACATTCACCACCGGTGAATGTTAATTAAGTTACGTTAAGGAGGGTTATATGAGTCCAGGAGAATTCTCCTAGGTCTTTTAATGTTTTCAGTAGGAACCCCCCCCCCTCTATCCCATTCTATTTTTGTTCTCGGAGGGTCCAGTTTACAACCAATGACAACTGACCCCTCTTTTACTGCCCACAACCCATGGTTCACATACATAAAAACTGGCGGATATTCTAGTTATACTAAGAAACTGCTTTTTTTACGCTGTTTCGTTTCTGTCTGAGGAACATCAGTTTTTCATTTGCTAGATCTACAATGATAATTAAATATCTTCAATGAGTACGAAATAAGAAATATTCCGAATTTTGTACAGTAATTAATTTTATAAAAATATCAGTTTTAGTTAAGACAGAAACCTTTACATATATATATATATATATTTCTATTCATTCAAAACAGTTTTCTGTGATATTTCTCAATATTAAATTGCTTCAAAATCCTTTTTTTAAACAGTTTAATGACAAGATAAATTTATAAGAATAATGAAATGAATAGTGTAATGTGATTTAAATTATTCTCTTTCCTGAAATATTTCAGAACAGTTCTTTATTTCCGATTCAGTTCAATAAATTTATTTAAAAACGTTTTAAGACATCTAACAAAAAAAATCTTATATAAATTTAATAAAGTACAGTGGCGTAACTACCAATGGGCTAGGTGGTGCCGCGCACCGGGGCCATCGCGCCTTGACCACCAAGCAAGTCGAACTTACGATAATTTCTCCCATAATTGAGATATAAATATAAAAGATTGTTACATAGCTCTGGGTATTGTTAGTCAATATATTGGGGACATATGTGCGGCAGAATGCTTATTTGAAAATGGATAAACAGTGATTTCGGTGGTCGCATACATTTCTTCGAATCAAACAGTTAAAAAAATTAAAGATTTCCTGCATTTTGCACTTTTACCGTATACCGAAGGTGGTTCTGCTCTTTTTTTAAAAAAACTATCTCTCGCTTCCCATGATTTTGAGTGATTTTAACGTTAACTTCAGTTTGCCAGAAGCTGAGCCGCTCATAGCTTTTCTGAAAGATGAACTCAAGCTCGAAATGAACACAAATCGAAATGTCTCGACAATTAACAGTGGTACTGTTATCGACGCCGTTTTTCAACGATTTTTAAATACTTTGAAATCACAAGTATATGTGTCACACTTTAGTTTTCATAAATCTATTGTCTCCGCTCTTCCCCAAATTGAACAAGAATAAATATTTTTGTTAAAAAACTGCATTACTCCTTGTGTTAATTAAATAAAATTTTCATTAAAGATATAATTATTCGATAGAAAATTATTTCCAGTCATACCCGATTAATTTTTTTCAGGATTAAGAGTTGATCGTAAGCTGAAATCCAAATTTTAATAAAAGGTGACTGGTGGTCGCGTATCTTAAGATTAATAGTAGAAGGAGAATGCACCAAAATAGTGGAAGGCATCAACCTTGTATCTGAACGAGCTATCAGCTGCGAGTAGGATCACTCAAGGAGCTTTAACAAGGATAAGTAGTTTCGATAATTTAGTTATCTAATTTTGGGTTTAGATTTCTTATTGCTCTCAAGGTTTAGTTATTAAGGTGCATTTCGTAAAGCGTTAAAAAAGGAATAAATTAGTTATTCTAGGATTATGTCTGCTTCCCCTAACCCTCTCACAACCGCGACCTTCGGGTCGCGACAATATGCATTACCCATGACTTTTTCATATACTTATGTACATCTACATGCATGTAATATATTCATATTCTACAGTTATCTCCCCTCCTGAGTGAATGAATATTAACATCGCCCTGTTTAGCTATACGAGGGCTTTGGGTGACGGACCTCGTAATTTTGAACCGTAGTCAAGTGACAAAGACGATACCGAGGTGGCACCCCCTCTCCTAAATACCACACCAACGGGAGGATGTTTGAGCTCTTGAAAGATTTAAAGTGCATCGCTTTTCTACACGGCGGGTCTGCAATGGTACTGGGCTCGAATTCATGACACTCCAGCCACAAGTCCGTTACCTTGACCACTAAGCTACCACCGACGTTACCGTCTCCCCCCTGAAAGATTGGGGGGGGGGACGTGGCTAAGCCGTTGCTGAATAAGGTTAGTCAAACTCCAGGTAATGAATGAATAAAATACAAACGCGTCATTGCGGTAGCTGAGTATTGATCCGCACTGTTTATACCGAATGGCGTGTTCGAGTACTGATTCCACTGTAGACAAGCTGTGAGTGGGACTGACACATATTAAAGTTGTCGAGGCTTAAATTCCTCATGCTGGCAACCTTGTGAAAATATTGAGGATTGGATTACTGATCAAGTGTCGTCCTATTCGACCATGGTTCAAAATGTTCCTCGTACTGTTTGAAATTGTGAATTTATTATACCCCCAGTTACCCATCTCAAATAAAACATTAACAGCATTTGCTGTCATTACAATTTGAAAAATGAATTGAATTCATCAAGGAATTGGGGAATGACTGATTACACTTAGAAACAGTAACTGCTGTTACACTGTCTGTGAACGTATATCCGCTCTTGTAAATATTCAAGTTATATAAGATTTTTCCTCTTGGAAATTTTATATATGGAACGGATTTGGCTACGCCTCTACAAAACCCACGGTATGTACTAATATTTTCTGCTGACGGGATATAGCTGAAATAAATAACTTAGCTATTTGGTTTCTGGACGTCTCGAGTGGGGAGTGAATATCATAATACAGAGATGATAATGCTCGGCAGGGTCTGTATGAGATCTCCGCAGCTCTGACTTTTGTGATGTTTGATCTTGGCATAAGCCTTACGATTTATGTATCTCGCAATATCTTCAGGTCTTTAACCATTTTTTGTAGGGATATAAGGGGCGTCAAACAGGCAATTTCCTGTTTACGTGTGATAACCAAAATTCATTAAATAAAGTTTAATTTAAACAGAAAATTTTCTTACATTTGCGATATTTAAGAAACATAATTTATTTATTTATTTTTTTTTCCCCTTGTATAAGCTTGTTTAACGTGTTTTAGCATTATGTATTTATGA
Source organism: Trichonephila clavata (assembly GCA_019973975.1). Lineage (NCBI taxonomy): Eukaryota > Metazoa > Arthropoda > Arachnida > Araneae > Nephilidae > Trichonephila > Trichonephila clavata. The sequence continues at coordinate 7,797 of BMAO01030092.1, forward strand.
AGCTGTTTTTTTTTAAAACTTAAGTATAATTAAAAAAATTAAAAACTTTTTCATGGTTTATATTCTTAATAAAATGCTCTCTTACGCTGTTATTCCTGGATTATTCGTTACACACCGATAGTTGTCTCACCAACAGGTCAAAATAAATTAAATACGTGTTTCGTAAAATATTAATGAAAGCTTGCCTAAATCTGTAGTACAAAAAGTACGAAAATATTAATATAAACCAATCTGAGGACTCCGTGTCTTATACGTAAAAGAACAGTCATTTAAAAAATTTTCGTAAAAGAATATTAATTTCGCTCTTCTTTCATATTTACAAGTAACAAATTCCTTTTCATTTGCTCTACAACTCGCTTTAACATGATGTAACATAGATAAGTCGGAAAAAAGTTTTAAATTTACATTGTATCATATCTGTCACATAAGTATAAACTTTGTAACACAAATGATGATTGAAGACACTTTATTCTCCTAAAAATTTAAAATGGCATAACTCGGTTGAAATAACACGGTCTGAAAGGAAACGATGCGGAAACAATCTGTGGAAAGTGAAATTCATTCATTTTCTCTCTCTCTATTTACGATTTCTAACTTAAAAATGCAAGATTGCGTAACTGATATGCGTACATCTATCATTTCGATATATAGAGAGATTTTTTTTCCTTGAGAGAAAGCTTTGCATATTTCTATGTAAGGTCTAACTTATTTCAAGTGGGTTGTAGGCCTCGAAATTAAAAATTTCACTTCAAAACAAATTTTGTTTGTGTTCCTGTATTTTTTTTTAGAAAAATTATTTTTGTACATGTTTTTTTATTAAATAATCTATAATACTCCGTAATTTTACAAAATACCTTTTTTAAATACTTCAAAATATAATAATTTGCATATATATTTCAAAATGAAGAATTACATATTCTTAAAATTTTCCATTGAGTGTGATTTTTATTACAGATAAGAGTAAACACACATTCCAGAAAAAAATGAAGCAATGGTTGTAGAATTTTTGATTCTACAAACTTTTTAAAATATATTTAATAAATTATTTTTTAATTTAAGGTAGTTGACTACTTTCTGATTGCGATTTTGTAAAAACGCATAAGTGAATATTTTTTTACAAGGCCGTTCACATTTTATGGAAACAATTTTGATAGTTAATTTTTATCAATAAATGCCGTATTTTTTGTAGAAGTTTGCTTCGTTCTGTAGACATAATTATTTACAATAGCTCTAACTTTAATTTTTCATGAAAGTGAACATTTTCTTAGTACTGTCATATACAAATTTTACTCCATTCCTCTTGAACCTTTTTCTAAAATCTACTCAGTGTTCTTGGATGCCGTTTTCCAAAGTCTTGTTTTAATAAATAGAAAGCACATAAGTCAATCGGAAGTGTAAGGGGATTTCACACGCATTTCATTAAACAGAATACACTTTATTCCTATTTCTGATTCTTTCTTTGCTAAATAAGTGGTAGTTGACTTAGACGTGTCACTAGAGGCTTTGTCCATATGAAGCTCAACTTAATTAATGTCCTTTCCATATAAGATTGGAATTTCTTTTTCTAAGTTTGTTCTAAAATATTTTGCTGATAGTAAAGTGAGTTAATTTTAGCTTTACTTAAGACTTTTTTAATTTTAGTAAGTCGTTGTTAGAAAATCCTGCAACTATCATGAATTCCTTTGGGAGCTTTGCAGTACACTGACAAAGTCATTTCGTACGGTCATTCTCGTCAGTTAAACAATAGAAAAATTTATCTTTTTTTACAGTCTCTTAAATATCTAAATTTCTCATCGAGTGTTACCACAAATTTCCATTTTTTAGCTGCTACGTTTTTTTATATAATTTTCTACAGTTTGCTTTTCTTTCAGCAATTTGTTTTTTTTAAAAAAGACGAACTTTATAGGTTTAAACATCTTATTTAACTTTAAATCTTTATGAATGATTTTACTCACAGTGCCAGAATACATTCCTAGGTTCGATGTAATGCGTTTTTGGATCGGCGGATTTTCTTTTAAGATCAGAAACTTTAGTTTCTTGATAGTTGCCTGCGTTTGAACAGTCTTAGGATGAAGTTTCGTAGTCATGTTTTCATTTTTACTTTCAGATAGACGTTTTTACCTTTCAAATTTAATACATTATAAATAAGGATATAATGGAGACTTAACATTGTTTTATAATTTTTGATACGAATATTTCTCCTCGGAAAGCGTAGCTAAGTAACCTTCGAGCCAATATCAATTTTTGGAACCATTTTTAAAATAAAGCTTTTATTTTACATGTCAGCATGTCCTATCTTTTATTTTACATATTTTATGTCAAAATTTTATTTTACATATATTATTATGTCATTATTATTCATTTTACATATATTATTATATATGTCAGAATTTTATTTTATATATATTACTGTCAAAATTTCTCTACACTGATATATATAAAATAATATATAGTCGGTACCCCCTATCCCGCTAATGTTAAATTGAGCATTTTTATGTGCCTTTTTCTCATAAAATATTAAATGTACAGACTTAAATTTTTTTCTGTATATTAATTAGACTTTTTTATTTAAACTGAAGTGAGCTTTTTCAAATATATTGTTTAGTTTTTTCAAAAACTTTCATCGTAATGTATCACTATGAATTTTTTGAAAAATGTCATTTTTTTTTCACGATAACTGACTTTTACAAAAATATTATTGGTATATTAATAAAAGTTCACTTCAGTATATATATTAACATATCAGTAATATTCAGTGAACATTGCAAGTGCTTCCGTTGAATAGGTTCTGAGAAAATGGTACACGCATTTTTAAAAACACCGTTTTAAGATAATTGCATTTTTATTATAAAATGTCACTTCATCAAAAAAATCATGAATTACAATCTGTATATTTGCACTATTTTTTTTAAATATTAGCTTATTCTCAATAACTTCTAAGACTTTTTACTTATTTCTTTTACTTAGATTTCTCAGAAAATACATGTATAGCATTTTTCACTTTTAATATATCGAGATATTTTATAGCATTTGCATCCTTTTTCACAAATTATGCATCAATTTTTTGAAGAACTTTCTGTTCTGATACATTACTGTCCATCCAAGTTGACTATAAGTATCATAAATACCATGTAAAAATCTGTCAATACATGAAAATATGGCTTTGGTAATACATCATTATACGACATTTAGAAAAATTTCATTACTGTTTTATAAATTCACATGTAAACACAATTTCTTAAAGTATCAGAATTAAAAGGATTCTTAAAATATTACATAAATGGTATCCAAAACAACAACAAGAAAACTGATTTTATGTTTTTAAACATGAAATTTGTGTGTTTTTTGGCATGTAACAAGTTTTGTGCAACGAAAAAGGTCATTGCATTTTGGGATATATTTATGTACCTTTTACTAAGAAACTATTGAACACCAAGCTTAAAAATTGTGTGTGCATTAAATAAACATTTATCTCTATACAGAAGTGAAATTTTTTTAAAAAATTGATCAGCCTGTTTAAAAATGTAATTTTTGCACAGTAGAATAATGAATTTTATAAAAATTTTCCTTTTCTATGTTACGACATCTGCTTTTTAGCTAAATGTCTGAGGAATATCTCAAAAATTTCACTTCAGTATACACAATATATATGAAATATAAAATAAAAAATTCCAGTTCATGCATACAATAAATTTATAGAAAAAGAAGACACAAATTAAGAAATATAATACATGAATATATGACATTTCGAAAAGTTTCACTAGTGCTTTGTATATTCACATGTAAACACAATTTCTTAAAGTATCAGAATTAAAAAGTTTCTTTAAATATTACATAAATGATATCCAAAACAAGAAAACTGTTTTTATGTTTTTAAACACGAACTTTATGTAATTTTATGTGCATAACAAGCTTTACAGGTAACGACAAAAATCATCCCGTATCATCACATATATATGTGTACTTTTTCTCAGAAACTGTTAAATATTAAGACTTCTGATTTAGTCTGAGTATTAATTAGACTTTAATATTTATGCTGATTGAAAATATGGCATAAATGTTATATCCCTAGAAAGGTAATGAAATACAGATTTCAGAAATATCAAAAACTCAAAATCGATCATTCCATGATTTTTACCCTACTGACCTCCCTTAAAGTCACTATTGCGTATTTACCACGATAACAAGTCAGATGTTACGCATCATATGCGACTACTGTAAGACTCGTTTAATTTTTTTTTTTTTTGTGGTTTTGTAACGATTAAGAACGGGTTTTGTAGAAATCAACTTTCAAGGGTGAGGTTGCGAGAGTGTTTATGTACAAAAAAATTCCTGTTTTTGAACTGTAGTTAAAACCGTTTGATACGAAAAACTGAAATATTTTTTCATGTTAAGGGATATTGAAACAAAGAAACATATATTCAACAAAACTAGGTTTATTAGAGTACATTTTATTTACATAGATAGGCATTTTTGCATGTATTTAAGAAAATCAATGAAACAAAAAAAATTCACAGTAACTTAATGGAACTTTATACAAAACTTTCAAATTTTTTGAAAAACGAAGCGATGAATGTCAGATCATTTTCCCAAAACTTAATAAATTTGGGGAAATAATCTCACATTTTTCCTTGTATTGTCTTTTTAGAATCAAATTATTCGATGTCGTCCATTTTGTTGCTCATTTCACAACTGGAATGTGCATATCAATAACTGCGCATTCTTTTCATGATGTTCCTCTTTTCGGATGACTGGAGCTGCATTATTCATTTAATTTTCTTCAATGTAACCTGAATCAATGATATTTTTTTGAGTTTTGAACAAACTCCAAAATGTCTTTATCTGACATAATTGAGGCCGTGCACACATTATCATCATCTACTGCAACAGATTCTGATGATGTAGTAGGATAGTCCGACAATGTAGGTACTTTCTCAAACATTTCATTACATGTCAAGTGTTTTCCGTATTCTGTTCATTCCCAGAAGAGAAATCTTTTCGTGTTAAGCGATTTTCGTTTCAAGTTGTGAAGGGGGGGGGATGCACAAAAATACCTAGTAGTTAGTTGGGACCATGTTGTATTTCGTGTTACGGGGAGTCAGTACTCCATATGTCGCTAATGTTAAATTGAGCTTTTTTTATGTACTTTTTCCTCAGAAACTCTTAAATATAAAGACTTCAAATTTTGTCTGTATATTAAGGTGAGTTTTATATTCATACTGAAGTGAGATTTTTCAAATATATTGCATAGTTTTTTAAAAAACACGCAACATGAAAGTATCACTATGATTTTTTTTTTTTGAAAATTGTCATTTTTTGTTACGATAACTGCTCTCTAGCAAAATATTTTGGAAATATCTCAAAAAGATCACTTCAGTATATATAGTTACATATTAGTAATATGCAGTAAAAATTGCGCATGCATTTATATTGTAGACTCTGAGAAAAAGGAACACGCAGTTTTAAAAGCATCATTTTGAGAAAATTGCATTTTTAATATAAAATGTCACTTTATCACAAAAATTATGAATTACAACATGTATTTGTCCCCTTTTATTGAACATTAGCTTCTTCTATATTTATTTTAAGACTTTTTTGTTTCCTATTTTTACTTAAATTGCCCAGAAAATACATACATAGCATTTTTTAGTTTTTGTCTAACGAGATATTTTGTAGCATTTACATTATTTTCCTCAAATTCTGTGTCAATCTTAGAAGAATTTTCAGTTTTGATGCATTACTTACATCGAAGGTGATCATAAAACATCATGAATGCCTTGTAATAATGTATCAATATGTAAAATTAATGATTTGATATGTGATTATACAACATTTCGAATGTTTTCATTATGGATCTGTATGTTCACATACAAACAACTTCCTAAAATATCAAAATTCAAGTTTCTCTATATGTTATACCAATGATTTCTAAAACAGCCACAAGGAGACTGATTTTTTTAATCTAAAATTTTTTTTAAGTATGTAACAAACTTCTTATACAACGACAATGACAATATGTCATTTGTAACTTTTTCTCAGAAACTATTAAACATTAAGACTCAAGATTTTGTCTGTATATTAAACAAACATTTATCTTTATACTTAATGGAAGTTTTAAAAATAAATTTGTTCATATTTAAATAAAAAGATTAAGTTTTGTATATCATTAGGAATGTAATAAAAATTGCAATTTATATATAATAAAAATTGTAATTTTTTGTTACGACATCTGTTTTCTAGCTAAAAGCTTTAGAAATATTTCAAAAATTTCACTCTGGTATACATAAGTATATATCCATGCATGTAGTAAATTAAGGTAAAATATAACAAAAGCAATTTTAAAAATAAAATTTTTAGAAAACAGTAATTTTTATAAAAAATCTTACTTTGTCAAGGTAAGTATTCTGCACTACTTACTAATCCTTCTTATGGTTAATCCACAAATATTATCTTTATTATCCATTAGTTTATAATTAAATTTCAAATCACTTAAACCATAAACTACAAACTTCGCTCCAAATCTAACAGCTAAACTTGCAGTTATTATACTGTTATCTAAAGTTAATTGGGTACGAATAAATTTTAAAAAAAAGGTGGAGGCTTTGTAACTGTTTAAATGACCAATATTGTCAATTTTATCTCCTAAAGTGGGCGTGGTATGACAGCTGATAAATTTTTAAAAGTCATTTTGGCATACTTCTAATTTATAAAATGGAAAATATGTTATATTCTCGATAGGTCATGAGTTGGAGACTTCAGAAATATCAAAAACTCAAACTCGATAACCTGAAGATATTTAGCCTACTGACTGTTCTTAACCGATATTTCGTCTTAAACGTTTTCGCGTCAAATGTATTTCACTGTATTAGACCTACAGACTTGAAATTCAAGTACATTTATTTCATTAAGTAGAAATTCATTTAGTACGGGTTGGTCTTACGGAAATCGACTCCAAAGGGTTAGGTTAAGGTTAGTAAAAGATAAATATGTTCCGTTTTAGAAGTTCAAATCTTGTTCTTTTTAAATTAAGAGGCGAGGGCTATAGAAATAATTTTGAATACTTATATAGGCTAAACGTTGAAATCTCAAAAGATTGAAAGTTTGGCTATTTCTTATAAGTTTTAATGTTATTTTTTCTACTTTTTTTTAAAAATCTGTTTTCTTTATTTAATATTATTTACTACGTATTTAGAATTTCTTAGTCTTTTCTTTTCCTTGATTTACTTTTTCAACATAATCTATGTTATGAAAGTTCAAAATAATAAGTATTTTTAATAATTCTGAACCATGCGACAGCGAGAAATTTACAATCGCATTTCATCATCCTTTAAAAAAACTAGGTTTACACTTATCAAAAGTTAAATTTTCACATTTATTTTAACCCCTCTTTAGACTTCACAAATAAAGACGGCAACTAATAAAATGGCACAATAAATTAAATTACCAAATACAAAATTCTGAATAAAATTGTATAATGATGACACCCAATTATGTTAAAAAAAGATAACGAATCTTCCCAAAAATTTTATTAAAATCAATTCATTAAAAGTTTTATATTTATAAAGAATTTTTTAAAAAAATTATAATTTGTAAATAGTTTTATAGTTCAGATTTTTCCTGCATTCAGATTCTTTTACAGTCTATACAAAATAGTTGGTACACATTGTTTGTAAATAAATGCGTCGAAGAGATTCGAACAAACCTGGAACAAAGGGAGAAAGAAACTTTTATATTTTCAATAAAAATAAAGTAAGCTTTATATATATATATGTATATATATAAATTTTAAAAAATTTAAATACGCACGTCTTAACGCTCATTTATTTTAAAAAGGAATTTCGATCTCCGAAACAACTTATTTTGATTTATTTTATTTTGCACATCAGTTTTAAAGTTAAAAAACGATTAATGGCATTATATCATATCATGAGTCTTTCAAACAACAGAAAATTTCATAATTAATGTAACTGTAGAAATGTTTATAAATATTTTTAAATATCATACATATCAAATAATTTCTATCATATATGAACTTCATTATTCGAAGTCGTTATGAACTTATTGTTGTTGTTGTTGTCGTGTAATTCCCGCAGGGAAGGAATGAAAGTTGTCATTGCCTGTGAGACAGGTTGGACTTCTTAACGATAGATGGCTACACCACCTATCTCCACCTCCACAATTTTGGCATGGAGCTGAAGGGAGGGAAATATTCTTCAGTTCTTATTGTTAAAACTTTAATAAAATTAATCTAATCTCTGCTTTTGAAATATTGAAAATATATAGGTATAAAATAAAACTCACTGTGTATACCTCTTAAAATAATAAACAGCTTTGATATAAATACTTAAAAAAATTATCTACATTTTGCGTCAGTTTTAACGACATTTTAATATAAAATGAAATGCATAAACATTACGAAACGTAAACTGAACCCCAATCTTTCATTTCGAGCTTACAACTGAATCTATTAATTCTAAAACTGTAAAATGTAGATTCAAGTTTTTGTTGCCGGATCCATATTTCTGAAACTGCAAACTAAATATTAACAAATGTATTACAATTATATCTTATTTGTAGATGTATTTTTAGCAGATACAATAGCGACCTGGTTAGATTTTCGAACTGTAGACAATTTTTGCAATATATCTCGAATAAAAATAATACTTTAAAATAGATACATAGAGATAAATAAATGATGTAAAATAATTACAAGAATATAAAAATAACTTTGCGCAGTAAAAATAAGATAAATGATAATTTTATGCTTATATATATTAACGTTGAATTTCGAACTCCAATTGCTCATGTAACATTTTGGATTCATGCATGAACTCTTATCATGGATTTTCTCCTCAAAAAGGGCTCGCTGTTCCAGTTTGTAACTGACACAGTTTTTTCTCCACTCATTACAACACTTACACACTCAATTAATTATCACTCTAGTTACATTAGACATTAATTAACACTCACTAGTATTTACACACACTCAAGTAAAATTATTTTTCTCTTCACACCCTAATTTTCTCTCTAATCTCTTTTAAAGATCTAATTATTTTAAACTTTAATTACTTACACAGTACTGGGCTAAGATTGTAAAAATAAGCCAACTAAAGCCACCCATTTACCCAAGAGATTGGAAGTTAAGTTTCCCTGTGGGAAACAGGCACTCCTGCAAAATCTACCATTCTACCATTCCTCAAAAAGAATTCATAAAATATATAATTAACTAATTATAAAATTTTTATGTGGGTAAAATTTTCCTCTTCGATTAATCATTGTGAGGAATAAAACTTATTCCACATTGAATAAAAGAAAAATCTTTGATGTCATTTAGATCGTTAAAGAAGAAAATCGTATTCTTTTTCCTACATATTTTTTGTTACTTTTTTCGTGAAGCATTTTTTTTTTTTTTAGAGTATAGCATTAATTAGCCTGCCTGGATAGATAATTGTTACCATTGGAAGCGTCCTTATGGAACATACAAGGCTAAAAACAAATAAAGGAGTTTAATACAATGCAAACAGTTGAAATATCGTGACAAATATTCGTTAGATACAGTTATCGAGTACTTCGAGTAATTCTTCTCTGTTAAATAAAACTGAAACTATAGAAGCTCAAATTTTTTTTAATTCAAAACAGAAGGGGAGAAGGAAATATGCGTCATTTATTATATTGAAATATGGAATTATTATGATATATACCGTAATAAATTATGTAATATTGCTTAGGTATTAATACGTGTGCATTTAAGAATAAGGTAATTTTCTTTTCAAATAATGTTTGTTTTACTGAATGATAGAGTAAAAGGAGGAAGAAATGTCACAAAATATTAATTCATCATATAAGTTATCATCAAAATTTCTTTTTTTCCTTGTCACATTTAAAATTCAAATTAGTCTTTCGAATTAATACATTGTTTAAATATTTTTAAGTACTTATAAAAGTTACATAGTAAACAAATGACAATTACAGGTTGTGGTGTACAGTGTGCCTTGGAACATTTTGAAAATATAAAGTTTTTTCATTCATGATTTCTTTTGTCAAAGAAAACGAGTGACTTTTGAAATGATAAAAAAAAAATACAGGCTCATAATGAAGTGGAAACTATTTCAAAGCCTTCAATATTCATCTGGTCAAATCGAATGGACTTTTCCCTTTTCCAAAAAAAAAAGAAAAGAAAAAAGATATAAAAAAACTTAACAGACAGAGCCTTCGAGGGTAGTAAAAAAAAGATGGAAAAAAGGTCGGCATGGAAAATACGAAAATACTATTTGTCTTATTTTATTTAACAGATCAATTTAATAAACCATATTTACTCGAAAAGAAGTCACACTTTTTTCCAATGTTAATGCTACTGAAAATTGGGTGCGGCTTAATATCGAAGGAAAAAATTCGTTGGATTAGGGCAATTATAGGTTCATGTATGTGTTTAAAAGTTTATAATACTCGTAAAATAACTGTTCCCTTCTTATTAGTTCTCATTTTAAATTTATTTTGGTTTTGTAAAATTGTTTGTGTGGATACCATTTTACACTATTTTTCATTTTTCACAAAAACTTGTAGAGAATTCGGAGTGCGTTTTAGAATCGATGGTGGCTTAGATTCGAATAAATACCGTAATTAGTTTCAAACAAATACCTACAATCAATGAATAAACCAAGTCGAAAATTTATTCAAAAGCATTAAACTCATTTTATCTCATAATTGGTTCAGCTTATTTATTTTTTAAAATTTAAATTTTTTCTAAGTTGCTTCGATCGATACATGAAAAGATACCACATTTAAGTTAACTTAAAAAAAAAAAGCTCAACTTACAAACTTTTAACTGGCTTCCGGAAATCCTCTTTCGATCACTGAAATGCAAAAATCAGTATTAGCGATTCAATTCATTTAGAAATATTCTTACACCAAAAAATATGTATTACTTACAATAACTTACAACACAAAAACACAAGGAAAATTTAGGTTATAAATATTTATTTCGGAGGGGAAAAACATGATTTTTTTCCCGTTATCAGAATACATTGTTTCTTACGACTACGAATATTCTTCGAGTTATGGCTTTGACACAAATTACTAAATTATCTTTTTAACGAATAATTCGTTCATTTCTTCTTTATTCGTATTCACAAATTCTAGAACTATAAAAAACCATAAAGGATAGAAGAGTTAATCGTTTAAAGGTCACTGGAATCGAAAGAACTGTGAATAATTATTTACAAGTAAAATTGATAGCGTTTATCTATTTTCCGTTTGAAAGTAATGATCCACTCATTTACTTTCTGCAACTATAAGATTCTAGAAATTACTCTTCATTACTGAAATTACACGTGGTACCCTACTGATGCTTCAGTGACGTAATGCTCGCCCCAAAAAGGAATATTATGAACGATTTGGAATAAATTTCCAAAAAAAAACAATACAAATAAAGCAATAAATATTAAGGAAAACAAGTCTGTTTTTCGCGTTCATTAATTACTGAATTAAAATCCTGTAGAGAAGTTTTACATAGAGCAGTCGATGATCTTCTATTGTAAGTGATGGTAGCCATCCTGCATTTACGAGGGTCATTTTTTTAATGGTTTGATCTTAATCTTTAAATATATTGTTCTGGACGTCTTTTCTCCATTCTTTCGAAATAAGTTTATTTCCTTCACACGGTATATTGGAATTGTTTACGATGTGTTTCCAATAAAAAAAATGG